>JZSA01002575.1:0-18398 GCA_000956155.1 Cotesia vestalis | reverse complement strand
AAGTTAAAAGGAAAGTCAAAATCGGTAAATTGGGCGTTGGAGTGGATCAATTGAAAAAAACCCAAACAGGAAAATTAGTAATTGGTTGTACTGAAAAAAAAAGATTGTGAAAAATTGGCTAGTGAACTTAAAAAAAATATGGGTCAAAATTATAATATTAAAGTTACGGATAAAAAATCACCAAAAGTAAAAATTATCGATATTAATAGTGAGACAATAGAAAATAATGAAGAAAATGATATTATCGATATGATAAAAGAACAAAAGAGAATAGTAACAATTTCGTCAACTAAAATGGCAATAAAAAAAAAAATTGATAGGAAAAAATAAAAATGGAATAATTATCATGGAAGTGGATCCGAATACTCACAAGTATTTACTGGATAAATAAGAATTAAACTTGATTGGAATTCATGCCGAGTATTTGACTGTGTTAGCATCCTCCGGTGCTATAAATGTTGGGGATTCAATCATTTTGCTAAAGACTGTAAGAGTGAACAGAAATGTCGTCAATGTTCTGAGAGTCATTTGGAGAAAGAATGTCGGGAAGAAGTTAAAAAATGTATTAATTGTATAAAAATGGTGACTGATTTCAAGTTAGAAGGAATAAAAACTGATCATTGTGCAAATGATCTAGAGTGTGAATGTTATAAAAGGGCAATTAACAGAGAAAAAAAAAATATAAACTATAAATGTTAACAATTACTTCATAACGAGGATCTTATGATAAATAGTAGAAGGTCATTTTCAATTGTGGCATTGAATATAAACGGTTTAATTTGACACAAAGACATTTTTGAGAAATGGTTGTATACTGTTAATCCAGATGTTATTTGTCTGACAGAAACACACATAGGACCAGACGTATTCGACCTCGAAATTGGATCTAAAAACTATACACAAGTGCGGACGAATACGAATAACAATCGAACTGGAGGTGTAATTACCCATATAAAAAATATTTATAAATTTAAGATATTGCTAAATAGTACTGAAATCAGTGATAAAACGTGGATTAATGTGCTTCAAATAAGCGGGAGTGAAGGTTTTGTCATTGTAAATGTTTATAGATCACCAAACAATCATGTGAGTCAGTTTAAACAAAATATGGTTGAGTTATTAGAAAACTATGTTGATAAGGAAAAGCTTATAATAGTAGCTGATTTTAATTTAGATATTGGTAGTGACAAGGATCGTTATACTCGTAATTTCGTGAATAAATGTGCTTTGCTTGGACTTGAGCAACTAGTCAATGTGCCGACGAGATCAACATTGACGTCGGATACAATAATTGATCTAGTCTTTTCAAATGTGGAATTGTGTATTGATGTGCTGTCTACGCCAAGGGTATCTGATCACAACATTATTGTTATCAATTCAGATTTTAATATTGAAAAAAATAAAAATCTGATAGTGACAGAAAAGAGAAACTTTAACAAATTTGATCCAAACATATTTTGTAATATTTTTGTTAATAGATATAAGTCAGATAGTAATGATGATATAGATGTAGTTATTAATAAATTTTATAGCAGTGTAACATATGCTCTCGATGTGGTGGTACCAAAGACAAAAAAATTTTTTAAACCTAAATTTAATGATAAAAAATGGATTACAAAAGATTTGATTGAAAAAATGAAGGAAAGAGATCGGTTGTTTTTTGTATCCAAAAAATTTGGAATAGAAGATGATATCAATAATTATAAAAGACTAAGAAATGATATTATAAATGAATTAAGAAAATGCAAAAGAAAATACAATGATAATAATATAGATGCAAACAAAAAAAATGGAAAAATTCTTTGGAGAGAATTAAAAGAACTGATAGAAAGTAAAAAAAAGCTCAATCTACTATCGAGTATTGAGTGTGATAATAAGATCTTAAATGATAATTTAGTAATCTCCAATGAATTTAACCATTATTTTGTTGATAGTATTGAAAAAATTGTTAATGAGATAGGATTTATTGCATTAAACGATGTAATTAATAATAATAATAGTAATCGGAAGTGGGATAGATTTGATAGAGTATATGTTGAAGACATAGACAAGATTGTAAAGCGCTTAGATGATAAGAAAGGATGTAATAATGATGTTAATTCTGTAATTTTAAAACATTTATGGGATCTTGATAGAAATATTATATTGGATATTATAAATAGATCATTTGAATCTGGCATGATACCTGATTGTTTAAAAATTTCTAGAATTATTCCGATTCAAAAAATAAAAGATAGCATAAAAATAACTGACTTCAGACCGATAAATACGTTGCCAGTAATTGAACAAGTTCTAGAGAGTATTGTAAAATTACAGTTAGATAAATTTATCGATAAAAATAAAATTTTGAATGAGGAACAATCTGGTTTTAGAAAAGACCACTCGTATGAAACAGCCATGCAGTGCTCTTTAATAGACTGGAGAAATGATATTGATAATGGTCTATATGTAGGAATTGTATTGATCGACTTTGCGAAAGCGTTTGAAACGATAAACAGAAATAGATTGCTAAAAATTTTGAATGAACTGGGAATTGATGGCACCGTCTTAAATTGGTTCAAGTCTTATCTTGAAAATAGAAAACAAGTGGTACAATTTAATGATTGTGTGTCTGATGAAAAAAGTGTTAAGCATGGAATTCCTCAAGGCTCTAAGTTGGGGCCACTGTTGTTTATAATATACATCAATGAAGTGATAAAATTGATGAAAGACCAGGGTATAGTTTGTAGACTTTTTGCAGATGATATGAAATTATGTATTTCTAGTAGAAACGGAGAAGAAATTGAAAGTAAAATAAATAACTGTTTAGAAACACTTACAGTTTGGCTCAAAGAACATCAGCTAAAAATAAATATAAAAAAAACAGTTTATATGATGTTACACAATATATAGAAAAAGTATAAAATAGGTAGTCGTAGAGTTAAGATTAATAATGAAAGAATTGTTGAAGTTAAAGAGACCAAATACTTGGGTATTATAATTGATAATAACTTGTCCTTTAATACGCATTTACTTGAAACTGGTAAAAAAATAGCAAAAAAGCTTAATGTTATATATCGTCTGAATAATTCTGTTAGTTGTTGGACCAAAAATACCATATATAAGGCTGTGATAGGTCCACATTTTGACTATTGTGAGAACTTAATGTTAAATTATAATAAGCAACAATAAGCTGTCTTACAGAAAATACAAAATAGAGCGATGAGAATTGTATTAGGTGTCAATAGATATATTAAAATACAAAAAATGTTAGAAGCCCTAGGATGGATGAGTGTGAGTCAGTTGATAGTTTATGAATGTTGCATTTTAATTCATAAAAGCTTTTTTGGACTTTCGCCATCTAATCTGATTGATAAATTAGATTTAGTAGGCGATAACCACGATTATAATACGAGGCAAAGAGGATTGCTGAAGATTAGACATACGAGAACACACTCTGCTGAAAAGAGTCTGGTGTACCGTGGTTTCAGCTGGTACAATAGTCTTTCCGATAGTATAAGGAATGGAAAGAGACTGAAAATTATTCGGACAGCCCAGACCGGGACTCGAACCCGGATCGTTTGGTTACGCGCCAAAGGCTCTACCAGTTAAGCTATCTGAGACACTGTCCGTAATTATTATTCAGTCACTTAATAAGAACTGATCTTGAGCATGCTGAAAATCTTATAGAACAATATGTCACACAGTTTGAAGAATTATTTGGGTTAGATCAAATGAGTTTTAATATTCATTTATTAACTCACTTGGCAAGAACAATTAAAAATTTAGGTCCAATGTGGGTACATAACGCATCGATTTATGAATCTTGGAACAAGAAAGTTATGGACAAAGTAACGAGCCCTCATGGGAAAGCTGACCAAATAGTGACCAGATTTTTAATGACTAAATTCATAGAATCCACAGTTTATAGCGATGTTATTTCTCCTGAAACCAAACAATTTATACGTGACACTATGAAGATGCCTAACTTAAATGACGGAACTGTAATTAATAAAGATTTTCAAAGTATGAGCAGCGTTGAAACCACAATACTTATCGAAACCGAACTCAATACACTTCAAGAGATGGGTTACAATCCAATTAACTGTGCTTCATCATACGCTAAAATTCGAGTGAACGGAGTTGATTACAGCAGAAAGAACGATAATGATAATAAATTCTGTATTTCCATAATATTTTATAACAATACATTTGGAGAAATATTATCTATTATTGAATTTAACAATGGAGATAATCATAAAATGCAAGGGTTCTTTGTGAAAGTTTTTAATATAAAAAAATGTGCATATGGTACAAGATATATAAAAGAAGTTGAGATAAGCAATCGACTAATTTTTATAAGTGAATTAAAATTTGTAAAGCCTGCAACTCTAATATGTACGGAAATAGGAAAATTTGTTTTTGAACTTCCAAATTGTTAGGAAACTGACTGAGATAATTAAAGACTTTTTAACTTAAAAAACAAATTTTACAAATATTTGTAATTTTTATCTATATAATTTTTTTGAAATTGTTAATATTGCAAATCGAAATATGTATTTTTAAATTTTTTATTTAAGTTAGATTTTTAGTAACTTTATATTACGTAACATCATTATCGAATTAAAAAAGCTAATTGATTGTCAAAAATTATTCTATTAATAAATTCAATTTTGAGTAATGTATTATTATCAAAAGTATGTAGAAATCGCTGTCTCAGAGTTACTGGTTCATATTAAAAAATGTTGATGATAAATGAAGCATGCAATTAAACGAATCCTTTGAATGTTTTCTTGAATTAGTTATAGATTTCATGAATTCTCTCTCAAGTAAATATTATTGATAGTATTAACATAAATTATAAATTTTGAATTTGATTCAGAGCTTTGAGTGTCTTAGAGCTAAAAACAACAATTCCCCAAATTAAAATCTGAAGCATTCATTTACATTTATAATGGTTGAGAAAATCAGCATAACTTTTTATAGAACTTTCTGGTAGATATTGGCTAATTATAACAACGAGTCTCAATTTAAACTAGCCAACTCTGAAAAAAAATTGCTGATCAAAATTTTTAAATATTCTACTGGCAATTGCTTAGTAAAATTGAAATAGATTTGAAAAATTATCTTAATAATAATTTATATTCAACCATTGCTTTTAAATAACTTAAAAATGGTAACATAAATTTATTATATGATTTTTATATAATAAGTTGGTTATGTTTAAAACTTGAATATAAGATATGAATAATGACTAATTCTAACAAATTGTTGTCAAATAATGAAAGAAGTATTATTTTAATCACTCACTTGAACTAACATCAAGTTATTACTAATATATCAGAAAATTTATAAAATTATGAATTTACGTTTTCTGGGTGAAGCTCGGTTGCCCAATTTCAAAACACAGCAACTAACATTTAAAAATTTTTTTCAATTTTTCCTATTAAAAAAAAGTTTGCTCACCAAATTGATAAAAAATTTGATTTGTGAATAGAAAATACTCTAATATATATATTTTTAAGAAAAAATACTTGAAATTGAGGTCTAAATGTTTAAAAATATGCAACAATACTAGAAAAAATCAGGTATAAAAATTTTGCAGTTACTGTGTTTTAAAATTGGACAGCCACAGCTGTAGTAATATTTAAAAAAGAATTGATGCATGTTTTTGATTTGGGACTACAGAGTTGTAATTTTGAACGATAGAAAATTTTTTAAAAATATAATACTTGGTGTGTGATTAAAACTTAATAACATTTTTTTTCAATTATCAATTTTTTTGATAAATGAATATGTAGTATCAAATATAACTTTAGAATGTCTAAAATTTTACAAAAATTTTCATTTTAAAAACATTTAAATGTAAATCATTAATTTCAAGTGCAGTTTTTAATAATAAATTTTTTAATTCTACATCAATAAACATGTATGGAAGTAAACGGAAGTATAAAGAAATCAGAATACTATCGCTATTTTAACTTAAACGTGTAATGATCAATATATATATCACCTATTATGACTTGAAGACAATGAAACAAGAAATTACAAAGTTAATAAAATTTTTCATCGCGTTATCCAGGAGTAAAGTAGAAAAGTTCGATGAATGACCTGTGAATATCGATTTAAAGAACACTCATTTTAATGAGTGTTTCATTTTGGTACTTTCGGATAAAATATTACACAAACGAATGAAAAAAAGCACAGTTTTTCAAATCTTACGAGAATATTATTTAATATCTCTGTCTACCAGAAAATTTCCAACTCTTCATAATTATCCCATGTACAACGATAAACATGCTCGTAAAAAATGATAAATCAGTCAGATCGTTCAAAACATAATAGACAAATTATTTTATCTGGTGTAAATACAGTGTGGTACAAGGCTTTAGATTCGGTGTAATTTTATCATGAATACAGTGTGAATACGGTGTAACACTTGTTTTTCAATGCCTGCCGTAGGATTCTGGTGTATATACAGTGTAACACGGGGTATTCGATTCGGTATAATTTCATCGTAAATACATTGTAAATATAGTGTAACACTCATTCTTTCAATGTTTTCGGTAGGATTCTGGTGTACGCACAGTGTAGCACGGGGTTGTCAATTTAGTGTAATTTCATTGTAAATACAGTATAACACTAGTTTTTTAAATGCCTGCGGTAGAATTTCGGTGTCCATACAGTGTAACACTTATTTTTTTAAACTTACGGTTGGATTTTGGTGTAACTATGGTGTAAATTTTTCACATTTACACGGTGTAATTTCAGTGTGTACCAGTTTATTCGGATCCGCTAGGGTTGTAAATAAAATTTCACTTTGATTAATTATTAACTTAATTTATTATTTTTCTGTCGACTGTACTATGCATTTTTTGCTAATTATTATTATTCTTACTTAATTTTTTAATTGTAATTTGAAATATACTGACACTTTTTTTTTGTTTTTCAGGTGGCCTTAAAACGATTCCATAATGTAAAAAAATTTAACTTTATTCAACTTAACAAAACAATCAGTGCTATTAATGTTGATACAAATTTTATATACGTTAACGATTGACGACAAAATTTATTCTACTACACTTCGTCATATAGAATCTTCAATATTTTAGATTAAATAAAATAAATTATTGTTACAAATAACAAATATTAAAAATTTATCATTTCAGATTGAAGTATAATTTTGATTTAATCTCATCTAATAATTTAATTTACATATAAAAGTATAACGAAATCTAAATCTTTTATTAAAATATTACTAAAGCTTTCACTTTAATATAAAGAATGACTTACAATCAATCTATTGAAATAAATTATACAATTTCAGCCGTAATCTTACTAAAAAAAATTAAATCAATAACAATTATAACAATAACACTAACTTGAACTTATTCGATATACTAAGACTTATAATTTAATAATTAATCTTACATCAATAAAACTCCATAACAATAACTGATACTCTTATAAAGAAATTACTATACAATCATTATTTACTATATAAAATCCAAAAACATTAAAAATCGTAATTGAAAAAAAAATTATCTAAAGAATAAACTTACTAAGTGAACTAATTCAGTACCTTAAATCCCTACTCAATGCTATCAAAACAATAACTATAATATAAAAATTGACTCACGACTTATCTCTCTGAATAAATTGTTTAATTATTAAATTATATTATCTATCTAAATTAAACTAATAATAACATAATACAATTATACTAATATAACACCTGAATCGAATCATAATGCTAACTAAAATAAGTAACCAAGCTGTACGAACATAAAAACAACACATGTTTACGAAAAAGTTATTAATATTAAATGTTTCTAATTGTAATTTAAGTATAAAAATAAATTTTAATCTTATATACTTAATTTAATTTGTTTTCTTCTTAATTTTAGTTTAACCAGTATTAAAGACAAAAAGTTTATAACTTATTTTCGTGAATACATCTTTAGACTTGGCGAATTGTTTTGTTCAACAATATTTCGCCATAAGAATTAAAATCTTATTTGCATATTAAATAATTATCATTATCTTTTCCATGTACTAAAGTAAAATAAATTATATAAAACATTATTTTATTTATTTAAGAATTAGAAAAAAATTCTTTCTTATTGTGAATATTCTTGCTTATATGCAACTATGGGACGCCGTAAAATTCCACGAACCGCAGAGGAAAAAGAAGATATTAAACGGATACGATGCGAAAAAGAAAAGAATAGACAGCGTAGCCGACGAATGATTAAAGAAAACAATTTGCCTAATCAACCTAAATTTGATGCGCTAAAAAAAAGGTCTTTTAACATTTTTCTCTAAATCCACTCATTTAAAAGTTATTCGACATTGAAGTTGAGTTCAAAAGTAATTTATCATTTTTGCAACTTTGAACTCAATTTTTTCACTTGATTGGAAAATTTAGGACTTCAAATCAAAAAAATACATATTTTCTGTCAGATGACTATAATTTTTTTCAAAATTCATAGTTTATTTATTATGAAATTCAGTTTTGTTATATTTAACTTACTTTAATAATAGAAAAAAAAGGAGTTTGACCTTCTAAACCATAGGTTATTTAGTTATGCTCTCATTAACTTAGATATATGAACTTATATTTCAACGCTTCCCCTCAACTCATTAATTATTTTGTTTTTCCAAATCCTAGTACTGTCACGTGATTGAAAGTACTTCCCCTCTTAAGTTACGGTTGTCAGCGTTTGATAGCGAAGTCGACCGTCTGAAAATGACCTTGAAAGTTTCATGTTACAGCGCGGCGAAGTGTCGCGAGCTTTTTTCTAATTTTCTACGGAAGCTAAGAACAAAGCTTTTCTTTTATCCCCACCATCGTATTTCCTTCATTGTATTGTTCTAAAAATAGAACGATATCGTGTATTAACATTGCGTTTTCTTTGTTTGGTATTTAATTGAGCGTCGTTAGTTGAGCGTTGTCCACGCGAATTTGTCATTTTATTAAAAAGTCATTCATAGTTTTGTGTATTATTGTTGTGTTTTTGTTTAATTATGTTCACATTTTTGTTGTAAATTATTGATATTATAAATTTATTAACTTTATGTAATAGTTTTTTTTGAGAATCACTTCATCTTTAATAACAGTGCTATGAATTAAGTGATCAGTTAATTGGTGTTTAATTTGATTTTGTGTTTATAATTGTTTTTTTTTTCACGTGACTCTGATTAATTTAAGTTATATTTCATAGAAAAAGTACCGATATGACAACCAAGAACATCAATTTGATAGGTGTTCCTATCGCGAAAATTAATAGCCGTAAACTTCCCACTGTCAAAGAAGTTTTATCATTATTTTTTTATCACAAAGCAATACTCAAATTAAAAATTCGTGATAGTACTTTGAAAACTGCGTGTATTGTTGAAGATTGCTGGAATAATTTACAAATTCCAACTTCTGGCTCTCGAAACATTGTAAAAAAAATAACCGGTACTTTCACAAAATGGAAATATTTGCAGTGTAATCGAAAGAGAAAAAACTCACGTGCTCAAAAGCAAAAAGAAGCCGACTTCGAGAAGAAACTTCAACAAATATTTGACATTTCTGTAAATAATGGTCTAAAAAATTTAAATAAAAAGGATAATAATAATAATAATTCTTGTGAGCTTTTAATGTCATCAAATTCGCAATACATGAATAATAATTCAGTTGGGAACATTGAAAAACATGAAGAAGAAATGGAAATAGATGATATAGGTATGTATTTATTAACAACAATACTCCAATAAATATTTCAAATAACTACACAGAAAAAATAGTTAACTTGGCCCAAGAAAATAATCGTCTTCAAACTGATTTTCTTGGGGCAAGAGCATCAATTCTTCTTGATTCAAGAAAATTTTTTTATCTCACGAAATTTGTTTTCTTGAATGTAAATTTTCGAAGCTTGGCGGAAAAAAATTTTCTTGTCACAAGAAAAAAAATATTGACTCCAACAGTTTTTAATCTTGGCAGAAGAAAAATTTCTTGTCTCAAGTAAATTTTTTTTTTGCCTCGATAAATACAAATTCTTGTCGAAAAAATATTTCTTTTCATAGAAATTACATTTTGAAGCAATTTTATTGTATTTCAAAAAAATATTTATAAAAAATATCGACTCAGATCAATGGCGCTGTTTGCCGCGAGCATTACTTGTACCAAAAAAAAATTTACTTGGGACAAGAAATTTTTTTTCTTGAATAAAGTTAGTAAGCTCTTATCTCAAGAAGCGCTGATCTTCTTTAAACAACATTTGCTTGAATTAAAAAGTTAAAACTCTCGAACGAAGATGTAAATTTTTTGATTCAAGTGTTAATTATAACTTGAATGAAGATAAAAATTTTTCAGTCAAGATTTAAATTTCAAGCAAAATTTTTACTTCATTCAAGAATATTTCGGTCTTCAAACTCCAATCGAAAAATTTACTTGAGCCAAGATTTTTTTTCTTACGTCAAAAACTTTTTCGTTCTGTGTAAGACATATTGCTCTAACAATAAGTTATTCTGTGCTAATAACTTATACAAATTATAATATTTAATGAATTTCAAAGTTTCATACTTCGAAAAAATCTTTTTTTATAAAAATTTTCTTTAACTCAAGAAAATAGCCAGAAAACTGGAAATTGTGACGATTCAAGTTTAATTTTCTTGGATCGAAAAAATTTTTTCTTGCCCAAAAATAATTTTATCTAATAATCATAAGTTTATATAGTTTTATGACTGACTACTTTCACATATTCTACACAAAAATAATCCTGTAGCAGTTAACTCATACAGTTTTAGTCATATTTTCACGAAATAATTTCAAACTAATTGACTTTTTTCAGAATGCAACTCACGTGATTTTAACATGTATGATATCAGTGATCCAACAACATCTAGTCAAGAGTTGCAATCAAAGTCAGAGTCAAATATTAGCCAAAATTCTAATGTATCTGATTTTGAAATTGAGTTATTAACAGAAAACCAGTCTTCAAAAATTAATATCATCACGCCAGAATTAGCCGCTGCACTTGATCGTAGTAATGTGAGTAGCCGAAATGCCACGTATATTTTGGCTGCTGCTTTAAAAAGCGTTGGGTTCAACATTCAGAATGTTAATTTAAGTTATAAAACTATTCAGCGACATCGTATAATTCACCGAAAAAAAATTGCTGAAGGCTTAAAAGAAGATTTGAAATTCAATGAAAATTATGTTGTCCATTGGGACGGTAAGCTATTGAGCGATATTGTAGGATCAGAAACAGTAGATAGGCTTCCAGTTCTTTTAACCTCGTCTGGCAGCGAACAGTTATTGGGTATTCCAAAAATTAATGAAGGAACTGGGATTGAGCAAGCTTTAGCTGTACATTCAACATTGGAGAAGTGGGGTGTCAGTGAATTTATCAAAGCGATATGCTTTGATACTGCAGCAACCAATACAGGTAAATGATCATTATTCTTAGGAACAATTGTTAACATTAATTATTTTAACGTTTTTGTTAGAATATTTATAAAATTAAAAAGCTAATTTTTTATTATCAAAAAAAAAAATAAATCTTTGAATTCAGATAATTGTTGAGAATAAATTTTATAATAAAAAATAACTTATTCACCGTTGTTTTCTGATCTTCTGGAACTCATATGGTTGTAAATGAAGTACACTTAACTTATCATTCGCGTTTCTATTCTAATTATTATCTGTTTAATACCTAGGAATTCATCATGGTGCCGGCGTAGAACTGGAGAAAATTCTAAAGCGAAAGCTCATATGGTTACCATGTCGTCACCATATAATTGAACTCATCATGAAAAGCGTTTTTGAAGTATATTGGCCAGTGCAATCAGGTCCAAACGTGCCATTTTTTAATCGCTTCAAAAATGGTTGGAATAAAATTAACACGTCTAAATATGATGCCGGCGTTAACGATCCCATAGTGGCTAATTTACTATTGGATAAAAAAGACGAACTATTGATTCTGATTGACAATTACTCACAGGTATAGTTTAAAAAAATAGTTTTAACAAAAAAAGTACATAGTGAAACAAGTTCTAGGACAAAAAAAATTTTCTTGCCTCAAGAAAATTTTTATTTGAGCCAAGTTTTACTAATTATAACTTAAAAATACTATTTATTAATAATAATAAAAACTTCCAACAATTGTTTTCCAGAAATTTCTTCCTAGAAATGACTACAGAGAATTTTTGGAATTATCATCAATTTTTTTGGGAGCTACGCCGAAAGATGATTACAGTTTTAAATGTCCGGGAGCCATGAGCCATGCTAGGTGGATGTCCAAGGCTATTTATTGCTTAAAAGTATTTATTTTTCGAAAAGAGTTTAAAATGACAGCTCGTGAGTTGAATAGTCTTCGTCACATTTGTATTTTCATTGTTACTATTTATGTAAAAGCTTGGTTCACTTCGCCCTCGGCAATTCTTGCTCCAAATAATGATTTGGCCTTAATGCAACAATTAATAATATATAAAAAAATCAATTCGTCTGTATCGCAAGCTGCTGTAAAGAAAATGATAAAACATTTATGGTACTTGAACGATCAATTGGCCATAATGTCCCTGTTCGATGACTCTATTGACTTGAGTGTAAAACAAAAAATGCTTACAAATTTAAAAAATAAAAACCCTTCAGCTATTCATACGAGAAAATATGAAGTAGTAAGCAATGCAAATGAATTACTTGACAAAGATGTAAGTGACTTCATTTCTGTAGAATCTCTCAGTTTATTCAAAAAATTTGATTTGCCGTATGATTTTATCGATGAAGATATACGCAATTGGTCCAGTATTGAGAGTTATCGAGAGTGTAAGCAATTTTTCGAAAAATTGGCGGTCGTTAATGATGTTGCGGAGCGTGGCGTAGCATTAATTGAAAGTTATAATAAATGTCTCACTAAAGACGAAGAACAACTTCAATATTTGTTGCTAGTCGTGAGTGAATACCGGAAAAAATTTCCTAATTGTAATAAAAGTAATTTAATCTAATAAATGTTTTTTGAATTAATTGTTTACGGTTATTTGTTGATTATAAAAGTATTATAACTTAATTATATCTTAATAAACTTTCATTTCTAGAAAATAGTGATTATAAATGAAGACAAAATCATTTTTTGTCCATTTTATTTATCTTATTCGTTGTAATTCGTGATTCAAATTTGATTGTAGATAAGATCATACAACTTTGCAACTAACTTGCGTTTGAGAAGCTTAAAATACTTTTTCTACTATTGGGGTTAGTTAAATATAACAAAACTGAATTTCATAATAAATAAACTATGAATTTTGAAAAAAATTATAGTCATCTGACAGAAAATATGTATTTTTTTGATTTGAAGTCCTAAATTTTCCAATCAAGTGAAAAAATTGAGTTCAAAGTTGCAAAAATGATAAATTACTTTTGAACTCAACTTCAATGTCGAATAACTTTTAAATGAGTGGATTTAGAGAAAAATGTTAAAAGACCTTTTTTTTAGCGCATCAAATTTCCTTCAAGAATAAGTATTTTATTTATTGAAATATTGTTATTAGTGGTAGTTATAAAAATCCAAAGTCAAAATACAAAATTTTAAAAATAGTTCAATGTTTGAGGCATGATTACAAGAAAACGGTTCATCTGACATAAAATTTTATTGATACCTTTATTGTAGAGCATTCAATTTTCTACAAAAAAAGTCATGAAGTTAATTTCACTCAGAGCAATGGTATAGAAGATATGAGTCAAAAACCCGCTCACTAAGAAAAAATCTAAAATTGCGATGATAGACCTCTTAATATTGATATTAAGAGCTCAAATTCTCAGGATATTTTTTTTTTTGAACGACAAATGATAATTTTGAAGTACCGTTAGAAAAAAAAAATAGTCGATTTTTTTGGCCCAGTCTAATATACATAGTAAGTACATATATGAACATGAATATTCGCAGAAAATTTTAATAATTTCATGACCTTTAGAAATAGTAGAGTTCGAACTATTTTTGTTTTATTTTGTACTTATTACGTATTCAGTAGTTATTGTTCATTATAAAAGGATTGATAGTTTGATATTAATCAGTGATAATATGTTATTTGTAAACGAGAATTTATTTCTTTAATTATTAAACAATGAATAAATCGTTAAGTGCTAGCTGCTCTTGTAAAAGAAAGCACTGAAATAATTGAGAAATGCAATTATAATATTAAAAAATTATAGTAACATATTACATAATATGTTTATCTTACAGAGACAAAACGAGACTTGTTGAGTTATTAAAGATCTGCTAGTAAAAAAAGAATTCAGATAAGGAAAAAATTGAGTTTAACGCCATACGAATCAAGAACTCGAAGCAAGATCGTTCCGCAAAAATCTAATCAACGACAACTTATCAATGAGAGCCAAATTAAAAAAAAAACATTCCAAGTATTTTTAGTGATATTTATGATCTACTGAACATATTTATTAACCTTATATAAAAGCATCCGGGCCATATAACCGCTCACCCCCGGCTCGCTACGTTGGTAGCACACCAAGAGATCGACTCTCAGTTCTTCCGTCCACTTAAAGTTTATCCTATAGGCGCCATGGTCGTCAACGTTCATCGGGTCCGGCGTGCTCCTCCCACCTGATGAATGGTCCTCATCCGAAAAGGACCGGTTGTGGGGAGCACTTCTGAGTTGATGTCTTGCCGTAACTCAGTTATTTCCATGCAGTGGGTAGTTGGCCCACTGCAATGGCTACGTCGTTCGCCTACAGACCTGGTGTTATGGTCTGCGTTTCCCGCGATGCGCCGCTTGGAGGCCACGTAGCAAGCACCGCTTATTATTATTATTATTATTATTATTATTATTATTATTATTATTGACACGTGCGGACGTGCTCCGTGACGCTCTGACAAAAAGTGATAAAAAAATGAATTAGTTATAAAAAATAAATTGTGAGTGTATATATATAAGATGGAGAAACCCAGACAACATGCAAGTCAGGAAGATGTCTTAAAGATGTCTTTTTAAAGACTTCTATAAGAATTCCAAATATGACGTCTTAACAACCTCATTTTTCAGAACTTTAAATCAAGAAGTCTTTAAGAAGTTTTTTTCTGAATTCTGTAGGACATCAAAAATATGAGCTCTATGAGAACTCTTTTTTCTGACTTTGTAAGACGTCAAGAATATGAGCTCTGAAAGAGGTCTTTTTTCTGACTTCGTAAGAAATCAGGGATATGAGCTTTTAAAGAGTTCTTTCTTTCTTACTTCATAAGACATCAAGAATATAAATTCTTAAGGAGGCCTTTTTTCTGATTTGGTAGAACGTCAAAATTTTGGACTTGAAAAAATTTCTGCCATATTAATAAAAAAGTTTTAAATAAATAAAAAAATCAAAATAATCGCTTTCAAGTACGTTTTATTATAAATAATAAAACGTTGAGTAATTCTACTTAATGATAGTTAAATCATAATTATAAAACAATAGGCGTTTTTCTTTATTTTTTGGGTAGAAAAGTCGATATTAACTTTTTTATCGTTGTTATAAGTCGTCTATAACTTTATGTGAGCACAAGAGTTCATGTAGAAAAAAGAAATACATTATCCCATCAGGAGTAGCCAGCCAAGCCGGACCAGGGGACAACACGCCATAAATGAAGTTAAGCAGCATTGGTAATGATTAATACTTGGATGGGTGACCGCTAGTGAATCTATCTACTCAGCTGCGAGTGAACCGATTTTTTTTTTTATTTCGAATTGAACATACTTTAATGTACCTAATTTTTATTAATTTAACCTTTTTTTATTATTAATTACAATTAAAACTGAAAATATCTCGTATGAACTCTTTTTGTTTGAAGTCAGAAAGGGCTCTTAATTCTGACTTCTGTAAGAACTCTTTTTTCTGAACTCAGAAAAAAGAGTTCTTTAAGAATCCTCTTTATGAAGTCCTGATCTACTCTTAAGGTGGCGCATTCGACGTCCTCAAGACGTCTTAGAGACTTCATTTTGATCAAAATTCTGACGTCCAAATCTTAAATAAGAGTTCTGCAAGAACTGTAAAAGACGTCATATTGCTATCTGGGAAGTTTTACTGAATCGTTCATTGATATTAGTTTTGCGATGGGTCATCTAATTGTGTAAATAAATAAGATATTTTTATAAAGTTCCTGCCAACGGGTTTTCCACAGTTTTTGTTCTTCAAACCTGAAGCACATTTTTCATCAAAAACCTATAGTTTACGCGTTTTGCAGTGGTGGTATCTAGCGCAAAGTAGTAAAACGACATTCAAAATTGAAATTTGTAATTTTAATCACAATGGTATCCAAGTATTTTTGCCAGCGATGTAAAATTGAAATTAAAAGAATTGTTGAAACGTGCCAGACGTGTCTTAAGGATTTCCATCCGTCTTGTACAACGGATCATAAAATTTACAACAGCCAAGGAGAAAAGGTAACATGCGAAGGAAATGTGAGTTATTTAATCGGACTGTCATTGGTGATAAGCAGTATAGGCGTAGTAGACGATGGAACGAACAGTATGAAGAGGAAGAATTAGACACTGACAGTGCATGTGGCAAAGTAAATAGAGATTATGAAAAACAAAGTAATGATATATTACTAGTAAATGACATCACCATGAACAATGCAGTGTATGGAAATCAAGTAGACATAACAAAAACGAATTTAGAATTTATCTTTCAAAAAATTGATAGTATCAATTCTAATAACATCAAGTCATTAAAGGAAAGTATTAAGAACGATATCAATGAACACATGAATAAGTTAGAAAATTCCATGGCACAAGAGTTTCAAAAGCAATTATTGAAAGTCTCTGAAAACTTAAAAGCAGAATTCAAAAAAGAAATTAATACCTTGAAGGATACTATCGTGACTACAAAAAGTCATTACGATTATAATAGTAATAATAGTGATATGAATTACAACAACAATAATAGTAGAAATAGACCCAAAAATATTGATAGTTACAGTGCAATTACTAAATGTACACCCATAGTCTCAAAAATAGATCGAATAATTGTAAAACCCGTAGCAGATTAAGGAAAAGTTAATATGGTAAACCGATTAAAAGAAAACATTGATGTGGTGAAACTTGGAATTAATGTTAGGAAGTTGAAGAGTCAAACAAATGGAAATGTTGTTGTTGATATAGAAAAGGAGAGTGATAAAATTAAGCTAACTAAAGAAATTCAGAAGCAATTTGGTGATACGTGTGAAGTCACAAATGTAACCAAAAAGTTACCAAGATTAAAAATAGTTAACATGCAAGAAGATATATTGAATTTAAGTAATGAAGACATTATAGATAAGATAACAATGCAAAACGATTGGATTAAAACCAATGATGAGGAACTAACAAAGAATTCAATTAAATTGGTGAAAAAGTACGTGACACGGCATAAATATGCGTCGATAATCTTGCAGACAACTCCAAAAATCTACGGACAAATTATGAGTCGGGGTAAATTAAGGTTTGGTTGGAGTAACCTTCGAGTATTTAATCATATCAATATGATAAGGTGCTTCAAATGTTGGAAATTCGATCATATATCAAGCAACTGTGTCAAAAATCAGATTTGCAGAATATGTTCCGAAAATCATCACGAAAGTGAATGTAAATCGGAAGTTCAAAAATGTATAAATTGTATCAAAAGTGTGAGTAAGTTTAAGTAAAAAGATGTTAATGTTAATTATTGTGCTACAGATAAAAATTGTAGTTCTTACATTAGACTATTACAAAAGAGACAAAACAACACATTGTATGCAGAAAAATAGCGAAAAGATGCATGTAATTTCACGAAAAATAAGAAGTCTAGTTTGAATGTTATAGCGGTAAATATATGTGGCTTAGTAAATAAAAAAGACGAATTAGACGTGATACTGAGTCTCATGAAACCAGATGTTATATGTCTAAGTGAAACTCATGTATCACAAGATGTATTAGATCATGAAATTGCATGTGATAATTATAATGTTATAAGAACAAATACAAATAATTGTAGGACAGGCAGCGTGATCACCTATATTCTTAAAACGATTAATTCTTAATGGTTGAAAAAAAAACCCAGAACCATAAAATATATTAGTAATATTATTTCAAATGTACTTGGGTTATTTGCTTAAAAATGTCTACACAAATAGCCTAATGCATTTTACTTTCTCTAATATTTTTATTACTATAATCCAAAAAGATTCTTAGATAACATAAGACTTTGGACCCAAACGATCCATAAACCATTAAAAGTAAATTAGTTTGGGAATAATGGTTTATGATCGTTTGAGGTATCTTTTGTAATCTTTTATAATGTAAAATTCGTTACTTATTTAGTTAACAATAGTTAAAAGAAAATCCAATGGTTAAATGTACAGGGCTGTAATACTGCCACGTGTACACCAAATGAGGATAAGATAACAAACTAACAAATTAATAAA
>JZSA01002574.1:0-26410 GCA_000956155.1 Cotesia vestalis | reverse complement strand
CACACTTAGTTTTCTCTACATACAGTAGGAAAACGTGTAACTGAGAACAACCGTTCACTTTCAATTCGAGTCAATACATTTTTCCCTGACTTCATTCAAGTGCCCGTGCACTTTGTTTCTCCGCATATCGTGGAAAACGTGAAACAGCACAAAAATAACGACTTCGGTAGTTTGAGATAAGTGAACATCCCGTATCCTAACAAAACACACAGCAGTATCCAATCAAGGATCAACTCAACAGGGATCATCGGTTTATTGTAAGTTATAGCATTTAACAAATTAAGTTACTTTTATATTCAGACTTTCAACTTAGAATTTTGTAAATCTATAGTTAAAATAAATTCAACGCAAAAGTAAAAACACCCATCTAAACATTATTACATTCCAAACACAATCTCACGATCCCGGTCTATAGGTCGCAAGACTTGGACCAAAAATATATTTCGACAGGTCTAATCCTAGACATAACCCATGATTTACGTATGTGCAGTGGGAGAATAGATTTAGTTGAATTAACTAGAATATCAAATGGTGATTTTACTCAAGTTTCAAAGACAGTGATTGACATAGAAAAGCATGACAAGGGTGTAAAAATACTATTGGGTTAGCTGATAGATCGAAGTTACATGACTAAAATACTTACAGAAATAAACGATAAGTTCAATCAAATTGATCAAATAAATATTGCTGATTTGAGAATTTATTATGATTTATCTGTTGAATTTTTTCAATCATTTACTGCGAAAGCACTAGGTTAGTCCATTCAAAGACAACAAGATGAGCAGAACCCTAAATTTTTTTATAATCACAATTTTATCAATGTCAGATTATTACTAATAATACAAAAATAGCTGGATAAATAACAGAATGTATTTATAAAGATTATAAAAATCATATTACAGCTCTTCAAATTTTTATAAATGTATCAAAAAGTCAGTAAATTTATCTTACACTACATAAAAACATTTCTTATATTGCAATTTTAAGAGTCACATCTATTTGAAACTGATTCGATCCGTACAGATCAATTGAGATTTATCTATTTATACATTTATACATCGATACTGCCATTCTAATACGTCGTATCCCACATTTATAAAATTTTACAGAAGACAGTAAAAACGGTTTATTTTTAAAATTGATGAAATGGGATTCGACGGATGAATATAATTGTTTAAGAATAGTTATTAAACTATTTGACCTTTAAATTTTTAATTGTGAAACTTGGAATTAATGTTAGGAAGTTGAAGAGTCAAACAAATGGAAATGTTGTTGTTGATATAGAAAAGGAGAGTGATAAAATTAAGCTAACTAAAGAAATTCAGAAGCAATTTGGTGATACGTGTGAAGTCACAAATGTAACCAAAAAGTTACCAAGATTAAAAATAGTTAACATGCAAGAAGATATATTGAATTTAAGTAATGAAGACATTATAGATAAGATAACAATGCAAAACGATTGGATTAAAACCAATGATGAGGAACTAACAAAGAATTCAATTAAATTGGTGAAAAAGTACGTGACACGGCATAAATATGCGTCGATAATCTTGCAGACAACTCCAAAAATCTACGGACAAATTATGAGTCGGGGTAAATTAAGGTTTGGTTGGAGTAACCTTCGAGTATTTAATCATATCAATATGATAAGGTGCTTCAAATGTTGGAAATTCGATCATATATCAAGCAACTGTGTCAAAAATCAGAATTGCAGAATATGTTCCGAAAATCATCACGAAAGTGAATGTAAATCGGAAGTTCAAAAATGTATAAATTGTATCAAAAGTGTGAGTAAGTTTAAGTAAAAAGATGTTAATGTTAATTATTGTGCTACAGATAAAAATTGTAGTTCTTACATTAGACTATTACAAAAGAGACAAAACAACACATTGTATGCAGAAAAATAGCGAAAAGATGCATGTAATTTCACGAAAAATAAGAAGTCTAGTTTGAATGTTATAGCGGTAAATATATGTGGCTTAGTAAATAAAAAAGACGAATTAGACGTGATACTGAGTCTCATGAAACCAGATGTTATATGTCTAAGTGAAACTCATGTATCACAAGATGTATTAGATCATGAAATTGCATGTGATAATTATAATGTTATAAGAACAAATACAAATAATTGTAGGACAGGCAGCGTGATCACCTATATTCTTAAAACGATTAATTCTTAATGGTTGAAAAAAAAACCCAGAACCATAAAATATATTAGTAATATTATTTCAAATGTACTTGGGTTATTTGCTTAAAAATGTCTACACAAATAGCCTAATGCATTTTACTTTCTCTAATATTTTTATTACTATAATCCAAAAAGATTCTTAGATAACATAAGACTTTGGACCCAAACGATCCATAAACCATTAAAAGTAAATTAGTTTGGGAATAATGGTTTATGATCGTTTGAGGTATCTTTTGTAATCTTTTATAATGTAAAATTCGTTACTTATTTAGTTAACAATAGTTAAAAGAAAATCCAATGGTTAAATGTACAGGGCTGTAATACTAAGAGTCACATCTATTTGAAACTGATTCGATCCGTACAGATCAATTGAGATTTATCTATTTATACATTTATACATCGATACTGCCATTCTAATACGTCGTATCCCACATTTATAAAATTTTACAGAAGACAGTAAAAACGGTTTATTTTTAAAATTGATGAAATGGGATTCGACGGATGAATATAATTGTTTAAGAATAGTTATTAAACTATTTGACCTTTAAATTTTTAATATTTATTTGTTTATTTATTTATTTGACTTTATATGACTTTATAATATGACTTTTATAATATTGTTATGATCCTATTTTTCAAAATAAGTCAATTTGTTAAATTTTGTGGGATACGACGTATTACAATGGCAGTATCGACGCATATATTCATCAAGCGTGATCTGATTTGATCTGATCATATCTAAACTTTTTTTCCTGCTTAATAATCAGATTAAATTAGATCTGCATAGATCAAGTCAGATCTATTTATATCGAATTTTTAAATTAATTTTGATCAAATTTGATCTGGATTGGTCTAATTTGATCTGCCCAGATCTAGTTTGATCAGAACAGATCTATTCATATCTACTTTTAAATTTCATTTTGATCAAACTTGATCTGGTTTGATCTAAGCAGATCAAATTAGACCTGTCCATATCTACTTAGATCTAAATTTAGATCAAATCTGATCTGCTCAGATCAAATTTGATCAGAGCAGATCTAATCTTTTTTTCCCGGAGCAATAATCGGCACAGTTTACCACTAAATATTGAACTTCGAGATATAGAATCGGAATAGTCAAGCAAAATTTTACATCCCAAATACGTATACTAACTATTATATTACTCATTTCATAGAGAGAGAGAGAGAAAGACATAACAGAGGAAACCTTCTAAACTCTCCATCAAGATGAGGACACTGACCTTTACTCTTATAATAATTTGTACTCTAGCCGGGATTTCTTGTGACCCTTTTAAGAACAAACAATTCGACTCAAACCCAGGTATTTATTTTGAAGCATTGGGAAAAGTATACCTGAGCAAGATCACGTCAAGTGGACCCCCCCTTTTCCACTTGATTATTAAATTCAGGTATGAATATTTGTTCATGAATTATTTACTATGAACAATTAATCCCCAGAACAGATTTGAAAATTTTTATTTTAACAACATTTTTTTTTAAATGAAAATTTTTACAACTTTTAATTAAAAAATCAATAAATAAAAAGCTATAAAAGATATTTTAATGAAACTTCCAGGATTTATAGTTTAATAGTTGTACTTTAATAAGATATATAAAAATTGAAATTATTTATCGATTTTCATATTGTTAATTAACTTTTTAGTTAACAAATGAAAATTTCAATGACTTCTCCCTCAAAAAACAAATTTTTTTTTCTCAATATTATGCATTGTTATATCCGGCGTTGCCTGATATAATACAGGGTCTCTGCCCTCGCGACGAAAAGTGCAACGCTTGCACTTTAAAGGACAATCACTCGGACAACACCTCGATCATGTCTTGAGCACACTGTGTCCACGTTCTGTCAAATTTGCAATTTTAGACCAATAACGAAATTCAATTTCCTTCCAAAGTCACGACCCGAGTGTTTAAAACCACGAAACACCGCGCGCCACGCGTTCAGTCTTTTATTAAAGAATACGAGGGAAGGTATCCTCGTAGAACCCGTGTGTGCCCTTGTACCGCGTTACGTACGAGGCAGTGTAAAGCACTAGGTCGCTTACACAAAATTCTAAATTCACTATTGCCTAATTCGATTCCTTAAAATTATATCTTCTACGAACAGCGCCAGTGTGCTCTTCGAGCGGTATCAAGGGTCCCGTTGTCCGCAGTGATATCTATTATCTAAATTGTAATCTTTCAGCCTATTATTTAATTAACGGCGGATCTAAGTGTCTGCCGGAGTCGTTACTCCGGTCTCGAACTCATTTTTCTTATTGAACATTATAAATCATAATATATAGTTATAAGTGAATAGTTAATAAGTGAGATATTGTGCATTGAGTGCATTTTGCCCCATAGGGTCAATAACTAAATAAACATTAAAACCCGAATATCGTGGTGTTCGGCATTCATTAAATAAGTTCCTAAGCCTCTTCCACTACATCAACCTCAACCACGAGGGGAAGAAGACAGAATAAATCAAGGAGCTGCTAACGATCCAAATTAAAATCAATCATAACCTACACCAAGGGACGACTGTAAGTTCAATATTCGATATCGATTTCCCTTTAAGTTCGTCGTTGGGAACCCTGGTTACCAGGAGGCGTTCGAAATCCACATAAAAATAAAACTCTCGTAGCCCCTCTACGAGAGAAAATCTGTCTAAACGTTTGTCCGAGCCTCCTCAAGGCCCATTCTACCAATAATTATTTAATTATAATTAATTCGGACATAACAGCATTAATCATTTAAGTAATAGAATCCGCAAGAAAATTTGATTGCTCGCGATTAGATTGAACAAAAAAAAATTTATTTATGACTGGTGGTGAGCGTTGTCGGTACGGCGCGCTGCCGTTCGTCATTCACTTACCTTTTATTCTACTCAGTAATTGTAAGTAAGAAGCAATTTTTTATTTTTTTAGTAGAAATAATGTTATTTAATGGATAATTTTATTAAAACACATTACATGAAATTAATTAATAAAATGTTTTTTTTTTATTATTAAATAAACGAAGAAATCAAAATTTTAGCAGTATTCTATAATTTTATTTTTATCATTGTTCTTTACGAACGGTACTAATTATATTTATTTGTGGTCTTAAATAATATTGTCAATTTTCAATGAATAAATATAAACTTTACTAGTTATCCAGCGTTACTCCATTGTTAGATTAAGAAAATTTGCTATTTTTTGGACGGAGCTGCTTCTCAGTACAAAAATAAGTATAACTTTGCAAATTTAATTAACCACAAAGAAGATTTTAATGTTGACGCAGAATGAAACTTCTATGCTACATCTCACGGGAAAGGAGCATGTAATGGTTTGGCAGGAAGTGTGAAAAGACAAGCTTATCGTGCAAGTCTTCAGAGGGATAATGATAAGCACATAACTAATGGGATTTCATTGTTTGAATGGGCTGAAAAATCATTTAAAAAAGTCAATTTTGGTTTCTGCTCTCAACAAGACCATGACTCTCATGAACAACAATATAAATCCCGGCATGAGCAATCTGTCACAATTAAAAATACACGACAGTATCATTATTATAAAGCTTTAGATAATACATCACTCGAGTGCAAAATTTTTTCCAAAGACATTAAAATTGTTACAAATAGAGTCTTTAAAAAAAAAAAATAACGCAATACCGATAGATTTATAATTAAATTATATCTTTATAATATGTTATCTTTATATCTTTATAGCTTTATAATTAAATTATATCTTATTTAATTTCTTCGTTTATTTAATAATAAAAAAAAACATTTTATTGATTAATTTTATGTAATGTGTTTTAGTAAAATTATCCATTGAATAACATTATTTCTACTACAAAAATAAAAAATTGCTTCTTACTTACAATTACTGAGTAGAATAAAAGGTAAGTGAATGACGCGCGGCAGCGCGCCGTACCGACAACGCTCACCACCCGTCATAAATAAATACTATTTTGTTCAATCTAATCGCGAGCAGTCAAATTTTTCTGCGGATTCTATTACTTAAATGATGAATGCATAATATTGAGAAAAAAAAATTTTGTTTTTTGAGGAAGAAGTCATTGAAATTTTCATTTGTTAACTAAAAAGTTAATTAACAACGACCTACCATAACCGGAATGAAAATAGAAGAATTAAATCAAAAATGCCCTGACATCATTGACTTAACCGATTGTAGATTATACATCCAATTGAGTCTTTACCAAAGACTCGACAAAGAAATTCAAGACAACTTAGATTTACTACATCAATTACTGAAAATGGAAAATTCTACACTAATTCACACCAGTGAGGAAATATTAAACAAATACTTAAAGGAATTTGCCGTCTTGGGAACCGCACTATGGTCAACTACAATTGATGTCGGAAATAATACTTATATAATAAATTCAGAATTTAGCAAAACTCAACCAATATTAAACCAACATATAATCAAATATTCTCAAAAAGAAGGATTGATTTGGAATATGACGGAACGTGTGACAAAGAAACATTATTCTTACTCGCAATACATCGAACACATACAAGAATGGAACAACCATACACAGTTATGTTTTAAGGAATATTTAACTTTCGTCAAGAACATAGTAATGGCAGTCAACTCTGCCTTAGAAGGCTACTCGATTGCCTCGTGGTGTGGGTTTTGTCAGATTTACCCGTTTGATCTCCAGGCTGTTAGCGAATTCAGGTTTAAGTGCTTCGCGGACGTCTCCCTCAGTAAAGATTTCATCTAGGTTAAGGATCTCGATTGTTGTTATTGGTAATAGCGTCTTAAACGTACCGACATTAGCAGTGGCTGACTTTACCGCTTCGGTAAAAACACTGCTATCTCTGGTCTTTCGATCCATTTTGAGGAGAACGCCTCCATGTTTTGTCCGTTTTAAAGACTTTATGTCTACGCCCGTCTCGACAGGGTTCACCTTGGTTTTGATTTCTTTTAGGAGATTGGCATATGTTCGACCTTCTAGTGGTTGCACCAATATAGCCTTAGTTCTTGTCTTCCTTCTCGTCGGTTTCATAGAGCCGCCCTTACTTGGTTGTTTTTGAGCTGTAGTCGAGGGAGCCACTGTTTCGTATTCTTTTTCCTTTTTCTTTTTTTGTTGCCGAGTCACTTTGATCCATGTGTCCTCTCGGGCACTCTTCTTCTGTGCTGGATTGTCACTTGGCGAGGAGTGGCAAAAACTGGCTGTGGTCTTGTGGTCATCTACGGAGGTGTTTGAGTGGTGTCGCTGACGTCGTGGGTGATTTGTTGGCCAGCCTATATGCCGTAACAATAGACGTAACCAATTTTCTGATCTCATGATGGAGATTCTTCTTGTCTTTTATGAAGTCGGTTAATTCTTCGATCTTGCTACCGAGCCTCTCCATTGGTGACTGTTGGCCGATGGCGGTCGGTGCAGAGTTAATCCTTCCTCTGTAGGTTTGAATAGTGACGGGAGCAAAGGGTGCTCCACTTTTCAGAGGAAGTTTCATTGGCTGTCCATCTTCTTCAATCTGGGCTGTTTTCGTGCTCCCTGTAACATTCTTAGATAGCGGAGCCATGGGGTCCACTCCGCTGTCCGAATATCGCTTGATAACGATGAGTTGAGGCCCGGTTACACGCCTTCCCTCACCGGTACTGGGGTATCCATTCCCTGTACTGTAAACGATGTTTGAAATTGTTCTGACATTTCGATATCATCTTTTGCTAGGTTTTGGTCCACTCCGAGTATTTTATTTCCTTGATACCTGACGTATCTCGTGCTCTTGCAAAATTTCTAGCTCACGAGATGCAACTTCACTGCAGCGGAAAAACTTGACGATCTTCTTAACTTTCATTATAAGATTTTTCACTAAAGAATTTTGAGAATCTTCACAAAAAAACTCTTCAGTATCACTTTCATCATCGAGCAAATGATGAATTTTATCATCACTTAATTCGGACGCCGGCTTAGATGTACCAACTTGTATGAGTTTTTGGCCAATATCATTGATAACGTGACCAAAGCATGAAATATGTTTAGACTCTCCAAATTCTTCCTGAATAGCACCTTCGATGTTTGCTCCGCCATCAGAAACAATTGCACTTATTTTATCATCGTCAATTTCCCACTCATTCCAGATATCTCTTAGCTTCACCCCAAGAATAGCAATAGTTTTCCTATCCCGTAGATAATAGGCACCAAGCTCGTACGAATTCATTTCGTATCCTTTTGAACAAAGAAAAAATATTATTATAATAGAAATAAATAAATAAAATTATTTTACAAGTTGTACTATATAACTATTTGAAAAAATATTTTCAATTGGTTAGTATAATAATATTAATATATTATTATAACTAAAATTAATATTTTAATTTATACACGTGTTGAGTTATTATTAGTTGTAAAATAAATAACATTAATTATTATAATTGTTATAGAAATATACGTATTATTTATATGATGTGCATCTATTATTATTCAAAAACTTAGAATTCATTAATTAATGCAATTTAATTATATTAAAATTATGATTATCACTTACATTATACGGATAAACATAACAAAATAATTGAAATAAATAAATATTAATTAGCAAATAATCACCTAAATTCACCTTTTAGATAATGAACAGTTAGTCCAAGATAGCTACGCATCGTGTGTTGGTGCGTCCAAATATCAGTTGTAAGGCAAACTGAATCTGCCTTTTAGAGTTCAGCTTTCACTTTAATTTTAAGCTCTTCATACTTCGCTGTCATTCGTTTTGTTATTATAGGCTCACAAGGCGGTTTATAAGTGGCTGTAATTTTCGAACGAACATCCTGAAGCCTCCCGGGAAAAAATGATCAGACCTGACCATGCCTGTTCATGTATGATCAGGCCTGAAATTGCAAGACTCGACCTCATAGTGCTGAATACCGGAAATACTATGACTTTTAGAAGACCAGGATACCAGAAATATATATCCTCAATATCACGTTGGCGACTCCAAGGATCGCGAACATGATCGAGGATTGAACAGATCAGAGAAATACAGTGGCAATGATCACCAATATGTGACATTCACCATTCGATAAGCACTTGTTACGGTACCGTGTCATGATCATCGACCACGGAAATGGAATGCCAGGAAGCTCGATTTAGAGGCACTGCGAACTTCACTTGCACGGAGCTGGTCTATCCTTCAGAACAACTCGACTCCGGACACCTGCAGCAAGACCGTACTAAATACGATGAAAGAGATTGCTGCTACATGTGACGCCTCTATGCCGTGGCTGAGAAACCGCTGAACTTGGCAAAATATGCCATCAGCTACGTCGCCGCGCAACGAAAGCTGCGAAACGCTCCCCAAGCCAGGACTTATATTCAAACGAGCTCAAGCAGGCCAAAAAGACGCTAAACCGAGCCATCGATGCAAGAAAAGCGATGTTGTGGAAAGAGATCTGTAACGATCTCGACAATGATATCTGGGGTAAAGCCTACCAAATCGTCACCAAACGACTTGGTAAGGCCTTACCAGAAGTGCCGAAGGCTCTTGCCTTAGTAGACAGCGTTGTAGCGGAGCTGTTTCCTAAGCACCCGCCGCAGGAGAAAAGCCATTACGGAAAAGATGGCAAATCAACACTTTTTACAACTCAGGAGCTACAAGATGCGGCAAAATCTCTCAAGCCGGGAAAGGCACTTGGCTTTGATGGGATCCCGACGTCGGTGATCAGGACTGTAGCCCTGGAATGCCCAGACATATTCTGAACACTAACAATGTATGCTTGGCAACTGGCACGTTTCCCGCGGTCTGGAAGCGGCAGAGATTGGTTCTCTAAGACAAAGGTAAGGGAACCCCCGTAACACCTTCATGGTCTAGACCACTCTACATGCTCGACATTGCTGGAAAACTCCTCGCAAAGCTCATACAAGGAAGACTTCGTTACGACATCGACCGTGCCGGTGGCTTTGCCTCCAACCAACATGGCTTCCGGGAAGGTCGTTCGACAGTCTAAGCCACGGAGGCTAGATATAAGGAGCACGCTCGCCATGTGTTGCATGCGCCCGAGAATTGAAGGATAGATAATTTT
This sequence comes from Cotesia vestalis, assembly GCA_000956155.1. Classification (NCBI taxonomy): domain Eukaryota; kingdom Metazoa; phylum Arthropoda; class Insecta; order Hymenoptera; family Braconidae; genus Cotesia; species Cotesia vestalis. The sequence continues at coordinate 16,190 of JZSA01002574.1, read as the reverse complement.
CCGGACTCTCTTAATAGAGCGCGTAGTTGTTGCTAATGTCAGGTTTTTTAAATTTTTGCCGCGGAATAACGTAATGCTATCTATGTTATTTGGAGAAAGAATTATTAATTTAAAACACACTTTCTAAAAATTATTAATGATTAATTTTATTACAACTTAAATAAAAAGAAAAATTTTGAATTATTTAGTGAATATATCTACTTTTCTACAATAAACTACCGTAATAAATAAATATTTATCAATAAATAATAAATGCAATATTTAGTCTTACCTTATTCAACTGTAGTGTCAGAAAGGTAGAATAAAAAACAGAAAAATAATCCAATTCATATTGAAAAATAATTTATTAGCCTAAAGTTTAAAAGTTTTGTAGACTAGAAACAGTAATAACTTATTTTCAATAAACAAATAGATTAAAGATATAAAAATTATAATTGTAACCAACAACATAATATAAATTTAGGACAATTTGGAATCTTTGCGACGTTTTTTTGTCATCACATTTCGCTCGTTCAAGGTTCGATTAACTAAATTAGCTAAGAAATTCCCTCGCATAACTACAAAATTATTAATAATATTAGACATTAATATTTTTTTATGAATATCACAGCCTAAAATCGGTAAATATTTAATTCTAGATATTCGGCTCAATATTTGATGCATTGTATTAACTTTTACGGTTTTAGTACCAACCACAGTCAAAACAATTTTCTCCAGTTTTTTAATCAGTTTAAAGAGATCATCACTAGGAAATGTCAATTCACCGTTACTCATTAACTCAATCATTTTATCACGTTTTGCAGGATTATCTGTGCGTAATGTCTCAATACAGTCACAGCAACGGGAAAATCGTTGAACTTTTCGCGCCATATACCCAGCGATATAAGCTACTACTTCATCGCTGGTTGAAACAACATCATAATCATGATGGTAATGTGGATTATCGCGAAAATCGGGATCTTCTTCTTCGTCTTCTGCTTCTTCTCCATCTTGACTCAGATTAGTTCTACCTTCGTACTCATTTACAGAGTGACTATCACAATCCAACGAATCATAAAGTGGATAATCATTATCTTGGTATAAATGCTCGTTGGTGTCATTATTATCTTCATCTTCACTGTCTTCATTTAAAATGCGATCAAATGGTCTTCGCAGGAAAGATGAATCATAACTCCCACCATTACTTGTAATTTCGTCATCGCTATCTTCGTCAAGCAAACTATCGAAAGGTTTCTCTGCAACAGACCAATTTGAAGAGTCTTTATCAACATTTATATCTTCAAGAGATGAAGATTTCTTATTAGCAATTCCATTTTCAATGATAGCATCAATATCAGCAAGCCAATTTTTCTTCAATGCAGTCACAGCTGTTAAGGATTCTTTTGTCTGCATGAGGGATTGCAGAAGCTCACCGGCAGTGACGTTGGATCCTTTTGGTGGAGTGACCAATGAATAGGAACACAACAGCCGAAAAACTTGTCCAAAGAGTATGGTATCAGGATGATCATTGCACCGACAAACATTTCGCATTATGCCAAAAAATTTCTGAAAAAAGTTCGAAATTAAAGTATTAAAATGCATATATTCCCGAAAAATAAATTGTCGAAGAAGAATTAATACTTCAACATTTTTACGTCTATTTGCTGTAATACTTACTTCTAGCTGGTCCTGGTTAAGACGGGACGTCATTAAATAATCAAAATTACACTCTTTTTGCAAGAATTCGCTTAGTTTAAGTGTAGATTGTAAGGTAATTTTTAAACCATTTAAAGTACTAGAAGTTATGGCAAAAAAAAATTTTTCATTCTCTTGACTGTCATCATTTTGCGTTTGTTTCTTCTTATTTCTCCTTCTCTTTTTATTAAGCTCTTTTTCCTCATTAGCTTTAGCTTCCCAAACTTTCAAATAGTCCAAGAAATCACTTATTACCTGGTAAAAATAATTTTATTTATTAACATTTTGGTGGTAACAATTATTGAGAAATAATAAATAGAACATGTTTAAGTTGCAGTTATAATAAAAGTATTTAAATTCGGTGGAAATTAGGATTAATGGTAACTGTGGATCTTAGTTACAGATAGTTTCAAGCGTTTATAAATAAATAAATGCAAGTTAGCTCAATTCATCCGTTACACTGAGTACTCTTTTTGAAAGTAATCGGTAAAGTAAATTTTCGAGATCGATGATGAATTAAAATCAATAGAAGAAGTGTCAAGATTAGTTTATAGTGTTTTTGAGCAATTAAACGTTTTTCTACTTACACAAACTTCATGAATTTTTTCAGTAATCATTTCAATATTTAAGCGCACAAATATTGAATTTTTTATGTTGATAATGAGTCTCCATTTAATATTTTCGTTGTAGTTTTTGCTTAAGCATTGCAAAAAAACTGAAAAAAAAATATTACTAGATAATATAATATATTAAAATTTACCCTTCTACTAGGACAATCTGGATCTGAACGTAAAGCATGTGATGGAGTACGCGAACTCATGACTTTTATCAAATTATTAACTCTTTCCATGAAGGATATTGTTGGATCACAATCTCTCAGCCCTTCATTTTCATTTTTAAAAAGCTTCATGGCAACTTGAATATTTTCGGCAAATAACTGAAAATGAAAGGTAACGATTATTGTCACTTAAAGTTTTAAAAAATAGTAATTGACATTTATAAAAAAAAAATTAAAATATAGGTTTGTACTGTGTTTATTACCTGGTAGGCCAAAGGGACATTCATTTTTTGATAACCCTCTGGATTCAAATGTTGTGGAGTTAGTTTGTAAGATACTTTTAAATTGGCTTTCAAATAATTTTCATGAATCAAGAGAGTTTCCCAATGACTTTTCTTTACAAAACCATCTGGCGTCTACATGAAAAAAAATATTATTAAATATCAAGAAAAACAATTGCTCACCTGATAACCATATATTTATCTGGAGTATAGATCATGTATAAAACGTAATAGCATACCCAAAAAAATGACTGTTCTAAAATTTTATTCCTAAAACATTTGATTAAGTGAGGAAAATCCGAAACAAACCACAGCCTTCGGTCAGAGTTGCAAGGATGTTCGCAGCTACATTGGCCATCTTTAATACCGAAAAGCGTCCAAGCTCCTCTGTTCCACTATGCGCCATCGGATGTCACAACGTCCACAAAAAATCCAGCATTTTCCAACAGAATTATGCATTCAACCAGTAATTTGTGTAGAATTGCACTTGTTACTGAATTTCTACTGAGAAAGCTGCCGACTACCTGTACCCAATCACCTTGGAAAGGCTGAAACATGAACACTAACGCGTGATCAGCCCGTGTGTTCTGAAGATTTTCTGGCGTGTCTGCTCCTAAATTGACAAAACCATCCAGCTGCATGGTCTTACGATTAAGCTTAATGGCTTCACTTAAAGCAACTTCGTCGATTAATAGGGTACCTGTTGAAGTAAATTTTTTCTAGTTAGTATATTATGATTCCAAGATTGATATGAAAAACAAACAATTACTACTGTTAATAAAGCAATAAAAGAATATTCTAAAGTATTAGAGTAAATGTACTTTTTCAAGTACAAATTTTCTGCGCATGAGTCGGTTAATGTAAGCATGATCGGTTAATATAAGCATGGTCTAAGTCTATGTTTACGTCAATTGGTTAGGAATGGTTATAGAAAGCTTATTGCATGCCTTAAGCGTCAGCGTAGGTATGCTCTACTCTCGTTTAGTTTTATAAAAATTGCTCTCATAATGGTAGGTTTCGTTAGGTTAGTTGAAAACTTAATCCACTATAAAAAGTGTTATTTCGAAGATTCGCAGTTGAACTACAACTTTACTAATTGTAAGTCAATACCCCTTTTCTGGTGTACTTCGATGCCTCCACTTTTTATACGTAAAGTATCAAATATAGCTTTAGGAAAGCCAAAAGCACTGTCCAACTTCTGAATATATCTGTTAAGAGTATCTTTGCAAGGAAGAGGTAAGATATCTCTTTCTCTTAATCTATCATACACGGATGCACTTTTTATTCGAAGTAATAGACATTCATACACCCACTGTACCGTATATCTCCTTTGCTTCGGATTGGATACTTTTGAAGCATCGAAACATGCACGGATCGCTAGTTGTTGTAAAGGGGGTAAAATTGATATTTCAGCTCTTAAAGCTTCATCTTTAATAGCCAAGCAGTTGTCTTTTTGAGTATTAATTATCTTAATGAGTAAGTCATTCTATAGAAATTCAAAAATTGTTAAAGCATGTCTCATAATTAGACATATGTTTAGAATTTTGATACAAAAAAGAAATTAAACAAAAAATGTTATGACTTACTTTCCGCTTCAAACGTTCAATTTGTTTAGTTTTAAGACTATCCTGGTATTTTAAATTATCACAGCGCTCTTTGTAATCTGGCTTAGGTTTGTAAGATTGGTTCTGTAACCTATGCCTTACTTTCCGACAAGCCACACAACGAAAACAATCCATTTGTTTTTTGTATTTTTCATAAAATTGCAACACACCAGTACAATCCACAGAACATCTGCAAGTTTATGAAAAAAGATGAAGATTAAGAATGAAATTTGTAATAAGGAAATATTGAGGGCATAACATGAATCTTACTTTTCTTGATCAAATCCAGTGCCATCACATAACATATATTCCTCCATTTCTTGTAAAAAATCCCAGAAGTCCGATAAATTAGAAAAGCTTTTGTTGATGTCAATCAGTTTTTGAGTTTTGATAATGGTCAACTAATAAAACAATTTTGAAGCTAGATTATTAGGAAAAAATACTTGAACGAAGATTTCTTACCCAAATTTTGAAATTTTGAAATATTTTCACACGAAACTTCAATTCCATTGTACGCTTATCTAGGTAACACAAAATTAGTTTCTTGGAATCCAGGAAATCTGTTGTCCAACTCCAATTTTGGGGTAAAGCATTAAATTTTAATGCATCTAGAACGATTGACAATGAAAATTCTTCATCATCAACTTCCGAAACCGGCAATTTGTCAACCTGTAACTGAAATGATATAAAAATAGAATTTCTAAAATATTTTTGATAACGTTACAGAATTTGCGGTACAAAAAATTATTAATTTTCTTACTGCTTCTGTATATTCATTAAAAATTCCTTCGATACTTATGATTGGATTAACACTTTCTGGTAAATAGTTATTGCTACAATTCTCAGTAACAGTGCTATCTTGATCTTGCAGTAAACTATTTTCATTAGCAATAATAGTACCAGAGTCACTTGTAGAAGATTCACTTGACAGAATGTTAGGAGTCTTGTTTGGAGTCAACGTCGGAATAGCACCATCTTTAAGCGTATATCTTTTTCTTATAAGCTCCTCAATCTTGCCATCAACCGTTTTTATTCTATCACTTTTAATTATGTCATCGTCGTTGAAATGTAGTTCACACACTTTAGTTTTTAGAACTAACTCTAGATTTAACGCTGATTTCCACAATCCCAGTAATTCAAAGTTCTTTAGAGAGAAAACGAATAATTAAATTTTCTTATTAAGAAGTAGCATCTGACTTGTTAATTTATAAATTAATTTAATTAGTAATAATTTTGGAACGAATGTCAATTTTAAAACAAAAAAATTACGAGTTAAATATTTTGAAAGCCAATTAATTACAAAAAATGTACATTAAAGTTGCTCAAATTTATCATTTTTTTATTTAATTTAAATAGTTTCAATAATTTATTAATTTATTTTTAGATAAAAATATAAATATTTAGGTTACCTGGGGCACAGTAAATAAAGATGCATGTATGTCAACAAGGGCGCTGTGCTACGTAGGGATAACGGTAGACAAAAAACTATCTTTCCGCGAACACCTCGACAGTGCATGCAAGAAAGCCAGCAAGACGGCGTCTAGCCTAAAAAAAATCATGACGAACACTATTGGACCAAGATGCAAAAAGAGAAGAGTTCTTCTAGAAGCAGTCCATTCGAAACTGCTTTATGGAACAGAAATATGGGCAGACATATTGAAGCAAATTACATGTCGGCGAATGATAGCGGCAGCACAGCGGCGAGGCGCTCTCAGGGTTACCTGCGCCTACCGAACGGTTTCTGAGGCGGCTATATTGGTCATTGCGGGAGCCACGCCCATGGACCTATTAGCGTTTGAAACAGCAAAACTCTATGACGCTAAAAACAGTGACAAAAATATGACAGACGCAAGAACGAGGACAAAAGCGGAAACGCAGCAAGAGTGGTAGGACCGATTCACATCGGAAGAGACAGGTAGATGGACGGCGCGCTTGATCCCAAACATCAACGTCTGACTTTCTCGGAAGCACGGGGACACGGACTTCTTCCTGACCCAGCTATTGACGGAACATGAGCAGTTCAGTGCCTATCTTTTCAAGATGGGTTTGCACAACACACCAAAGTGCAAATACTGCCCTGACAAAATTGACGACGCCGAACACACTTCTTCGAATGTGATCGGTGGAAGGACTATAAAAGCAGCACCGAAGAAACAACTGGCACCACGCTCTCTCCTGAGAGCTTGGTAATCTGCATGATCAAAAGAGAAGAAAACTGGTCAGCTGTCGCAACCTACGCGCAGCGTCTTTTGAAAGACTGGATTGAAGTAATGCTAACGCGGTTCCGATCTAGTAGAGGATGTTTAGTCGGTATTGCTGTAAAATAATATTGACTTCTGAGTCCGACATACCCAGGCAAACACCTAGTCCTAGCATACGTAAATGTATTTTACCTCCTTTATAAAAAACACACACACACATACAAACGTAGGGACATCATCGTAAAAATAGTCAGAAAAGCTTCTTAGGGCTTCAAAACGTCGAGATCTATTGAAACCTCGATTTTCGCAAGTCAGGGTAAAACCAATAACTTGAATAACATGAACATAAACTTCATTTGAATCATACGTAAATTAACAGAATTTAAATTTCTTCACTAAGTATTTTCTGTAGATTTTAAATTTCTGCTTTATTTGATTTCTATGAACCAACTGATTCTTAATACCTAAGAACTCAATTGAATAACAATAAATCTATTTAAATTGGTTAATTTTTCCATAAAATATTACAATTAAAATATTTAATCATTGGAAAAATAATTTTATAACACTCTGATCCTTCTGGGCGTTTTTTCCACTCTTGGAAAAAACTTCCCGCTAAGAAAATTAAACATTTTCAAAAATCGGGAAGTTATTGGTTTTACTCCGTGTTGCGAAAATCTAGTTTTCATAAGATCTCGACGTTTTGAAGTCCTAAAAAGATTTCCTGATGATTTTTACGGTGGTGTCCGTATGTATATCTTTATATTTATAATTCTTCTGTGAGTGTGTATGTCACTGAACTTCTCTCAAACGACTGGACCGATTTTGATGAAATTTTTTGTGTGTGTTCAAGGGGATCTGGGAATGGTTTAGATTCACAATTTTTTCCGCTGGACAATGTTTTTGAAGGGGATATATTGCATATATTGCACAATATATATTAGCTGGTTCGAACAGACGAAGGAATGGCATCGTTGTTCGGTTAGTTGCAGCAAAATTTATTGCTCGATTGCGTTGCTTTTCGCAGTACAATTGTTTGTTCACAATACTTGGATCTAAAACGACTGGATCCGAAAATGGTTCAAGATTTTGATTTTTTTTTGGCAACAATTCAGCTTTGATGGGCGAGCCAAAAAAAGATTTTGCCGGCTTATGGAATGATTGAAGTTTTTGAGTACAAACTGTTCTCAAAGTAATTTTCTTATCTCTACCCTAAAAGTAACAACCAAAATTGTTAAGGTACAATTTTCTAGTCATGAAAACTAAATTATTGCTAAGATTTGTAATATCAATCCAATTACCATTTCTTCCATTGCCCAAAGAAGTACTGCGACGTGTTTACAATGAGCTGTATCACCACCACCTACGGCACATTCGCAATGAGTCCCTTCAATAAAACCAGTATTGGACATTTGAATATCACATTTATATTGTACTGATTTTTTCATTTGGGCCAAACAATGTCCTTGAATGAAAATTGAGCTGTTACTTTGTGCTATCCTGGCATGAAGAAGATATCGATTTTTGTACATTTCTTTGCCAAGATTTTTCAGCACATCATACCTGCAAAAAAAATTTACTCTTTGTTACATTGTCATACATTCTGTCAATTAAATCATGCGTATTATTATCATTATGAACCTCTGCAAAAAAAGTTCTACTCGTTCCTCGGTTATTAAAGGAATTTTAGTTGCGGCATTAATATCTTTATAATGCGTATTGTCTGGTGTCCAGAATACTGCATCAGGATCTTGTTGATGTAATTGGAAAAAACCTTCATTCTCATCCGCAAAAATTAACCTGCATAATTAGTAATAGTTACTTTTTTTTTAATTAAATAAATTTTGTTATTAATTCGCTAATTAAATATTGTAATGACATACGATATTGTTAGGTTAATTACCGAAATTTAATATCTACATACCGTTCTTGTAAATTTTTTTTTTTACCTGTGGTACGAAGTCCACGTCTTTTTAATTCATGCTTTAATTGTTCAACATTCCAGGTAAAATATTTGTTTTCTTTATCCATTTTTTTTGTAAGCACATAACAGTCACTATTATTAACTTCAAATATTTGCGCGACAAAAAATGATCTATGCTGCTGCCCCCTGGCCCGAGTTTGACAAAAACGGATCCCCATTAAGTTTTTTTTTTTTTAACAGGCAGTTCCAGCATTTATTGTTCTCTGCAGCAGTAACTCTACAGTACTATTGAAAAGTATTTTGAATTTCATGCTCAACCATTCACCAGGAATTTAAAACAATTTAAAAACTGTTTTTGCTGATTTTAATGATTTAACAATTTCTGCAATAAATGAAATCATGCCGTGGGTATCTAAAAAAACTTGTTGGTTCAACTTTACCCGGGTAAGAATCAATATATATTCTTATTGCTCAATAATTTATGTTATTTCCTATATTATATGTGTCTAATACATTTTTATAGCAATGAACAATCTTCCAACGACATAATTATTTTATTTTTTTTATTAATTTTAATTTCTCTATTATTTTTTAGAATTTATATATTTGACTTATTATTTTCATGCAATTAATTGTGGGTTCTTAATGGAGCGTTTTCGAATTTTTAAATATTAGAGTTCTTTCATAATTTCAGTCAATAATAGTTCATATCTCTTACATGCTCTGGTAAAAAATTCTGAATTTTTTAAATTCTTATTTCAAGAATTTCAAATTTTTTCTTTCTGATTTAATGTTCATTTTTATAATTTAACTCCATTATTATCAATAAAAATAGATGCATTTAAATATTTTATTTTGTTTATTAGCTTTGGTATTAACTGGTGAATATTTGTAGTTTTTTTAACTAGTCTATATAATTGAAAAAAGTTTAATTTAACCTAAATTATAATTTATTTGTTTCTATTAATAGGCAATCACCCAAAAATGGAAATCATTAAATCTTCCAAAGCGCAATGAAAATCTCCACGTTCTACTCAGACTAATTTATATACTACCAACAGTCGCCGTTGACAATTATGATGAAGCAGTATTGCATATTATGAACGAACTGAAAAAAGTTGAATCAAGTAACTCAAATTTCAAACATTTTATGTCTTACTTAATGGATGTTTGGTTTCCATACCCGCAAAAAGTATTAGTATGGGATATATCGTGGGATCGACATTGGATTGTTGAAATTTTTAATAAGAATTTATCAAGACTTTTAAATAACTCCCACAATCAGACTCTTAAGCGATTTATTGGTAAATTTATCTATCAATATGTTTAGTAAAATCTTTCTATATTATAAAGTGTAATATAAATTTATATTAAAAAATTGTCAATTTCAGTAAATGTTCCGGTAATTCTAAAAGAAAGTATGAAAACTTTGAGTCTTCCTGAAAATTCTGATCTCAATCATCAATCTCAAATGTCAAATGGAATTCCAAAAAACGTGTTAGATTTTACTAAAAAATTGCATCATACAGCTCACACTGAAGGGTAAGTTAACAAAATTAATTACCATTAAATTATAACTTTTTTTCATTTTTTTAATTAATAATTTTGTAAAATAAATAAATAAAATAAGATGATAACAGTTTTAAATAATATCCCCATTTTATAAATGTTATATATTTAATAAATTAATATTTCTATAAATGTTTGCAATATATTATATGCAAACTATAGTTTCAAATCAAATAATCTTTTAAAATGAAGATTTCTACAGAGTCAAAAATTACAATTTATTCAATTAATCATTCAAATAGGTACTTGACTTTATAAAACTTTTTGTTTTATTTTTTTTTTGACTATGTTTTTTTCTTATTGCTAATGTTTATTGTTATTATACAGATTACCAATAAAATATTTTTTTGACGAGATGGTCAAAAATGTAATAATTCAAGATAGTATCGAAATTGCAAGTTCAAGGCGACAATGTAAGTACTATAAATTATTCTATAAAATCCTTAGAATTTGTTAATTAATTGAAGTGTCCCAGGTCAAAGTGATAATGTTGGTGGACATAATCAAATATCAAATAATCCTGAAAGCAATATCGTACCAGAACAAACCGAAACATCTATTAGTCATCCAAGAAGTGAATCAACCATCCCTCTTCAAGCAGGTAAAACTCATTATTATAAACAAAGGGATATTAATATTAAAAATAACTATTATTGATAAAAATAACGATCGTTTTGTATTATTGAATGATCTAATCAGTAATAATTACGGATTTATTATATTGATATATTTATTATAATTCAAATTTTTTTGATTTGGTTACAATTACTTTTATCTCTTTAGATTTTATCACAATTTGCCCTAATAATATATTTCACATAACTGATTTAAATTTTTAGCTACGATTGATAATAACAATATGGAGAAGGAGCGTTCAAATATTATTATTATTGATGATAATTCAGAAACTGAAGAACCGGGACCAAGAATTGATAGTACTATAGATGACGAGATAATTATTATTTCAGACGATGAAACGGATATTAACAATGATAATGAGCAGATAAGTAGTGTCGCTGAAAATCCTAATCGTAGGTTTATTAATTACCTAATAAAATAATAAAAAATTTTATAATTTTTTACTAAATAAAAAAATACTGTAATTTAGAGTTTCCTTACAAAATTATTCTAATAATTGACAATAAGTAATTTTCTATTATAAAATAACTGATTTTAACTAATCCGTTCAAAAAATTCTGTACGAAAATTTATTCTTTTCCTTTGATAACTTTTGATTTATTGTTTCTTAAAATTTGCGGCCTGAAATATAACAATAAAATTTCATTTACTAGTCATAATTATTCAAATTAATTGTTCACAATAATTAAAATTATAAATAATAATTTGAAAATACTTTTATCAAAAACAAAAAATTTATCGAATGATAGGGACATTAAATTAAATTATTATTGTATCTCAACCATATTTTGTAATTAATATTAAATTTTTGCGCCTATTTCCTTATATATAAATCAATTATAGTAATTTTTTGTTGTTTCTGTTGTGGGCTATTTATGTTTTATATTTAAGTTGAGCACTGCTGTTATAATTTAAAAAAGCTATTTTAACGACATCTTTTATTTTTTTTTTTTAACTTTTTTGAAAGTCTGATCTAGATTTCTACTTTATGAATTAACCATAAATTTGTGAGTAGAGATGAACGTGAGTAAATGAGTAACAGTTGTAAATGATTACAAATATAAGTGAATACATTTTTTGTGAATAGAGATGTAACTGAGTTAAGAATTCAGTGAATAGACTTGAAAATGAATACAATTGTAACTGAGCAAAGTTGTAATGGACTACTCTCGAATTTGAGTAAGGTTGTAACTGATTAAAGTTCTACCTGAAAGCAAGTAATATTGAGTAAAGTTGAATCAGAGTAAAGATTTGATTGAATAAAGTTGTAACTGAATGAAAATGAATTTGAATCAAAATGTATCTGAGTACAGATGTCGTTGATGGCTGTGAGTAGAGATTTTATGAGTAGACCTGTAACACAGCCTATTATAATTCACAAGTTAAATTTAGTTGCATGTTTAAATTATTAAAACATTACTTCATAACAATTTATTTAAGCAGGAATCAGAATATTTTTATATTTCTACTAATTCTTTTTTAATTAATAAACGAAAAAAAATAAAATTTTTCATACTAACCTTATTTCTCAGACTAATAAAAAAATTTACTTGACTCAAGAAAAAAAATCTGTGACTAAGAATACCATTTTGAAGAAAATAATATTCTTGAGAAAAAAAAAACATTTATTAGTCAAGAAAATGTTATTCATGTAAATTTTTGTTAAATCAACAATTTCTACTATTGGCTCAAAATTATTATTTTCATCGAAATTTAGTTCTTGAATTGAGATTGTTTGCTTGAAAAGTAAAATTTATCATTAGTGTGACATCATTCTGAAAATTTTTTTTAAATTCTTACAGAACTTATAAACTAAGACAAAAAATTAAATTAAAAATGGTAATCATCAAAAACATTTGTTTTCTCCAAAAATAAAGATACAGACAAACAAAGGTTGGAATTTCATTTTTTTTTCTGTTTCCAAAAACTACATTCAAAAACAACAAAAATTAAAAAGCCAAAAAAAACATATAAATAAAAAAAACAACAACCTGAGAATTGCAAGGAGTTGCAGGAAATACCAGTGAGTATAAAATAAACTAAGAATGATACCCGTCCGAAAATTGTTCTTCAAAAATAAAGAATTTTTTTTTTTTATTTTTCAAGTACTTTTAAAAATGAAAACTGTAAGAAATCAAAATAATAAGAATTTTTAATACATTTTAGACATTTAGGAAAAAAAATCGTTTCCTTAAAAAATTCATTATAGTTCTTTTGATCGGTTAAAAAAATTTTAAATAATTCTGAGAAAGTATTTCTTATTGGGGAGGATAGGATTAAACATTTATGTAACATCAATAGGATTTAGGGTAAGGAATGGTCAATTTCATGTAGATTGCACTATACAATCACAATCAATAATATTTTACGTCCTCGTGATGCATCCATCAATAGGTATAATAGAAGTATTTCACTAATTTCTTTTCATGAATATTAGATGAATTTTTGAAATTATTGTTTGATTATAGCGTCATTTTAAACTACCAAGTGGCCATAAATCAAATCACGCATAACTCATGGATCACAATACAGTCAATGCTTACGTGTTTATTATACGTGTGTGTACCAGAGTACACAGGTAAGAAGAAACTTTTTCATGACATATCATTTTTTCTACAATTTACAACTTCACAGAAATTTGGTAAATGAGGCTTAAGAAAAAAAATTTTTTTCGTATTAAATTAAATCTATTTTATTATTGTAGACATGTATATAAATAATACGAGTAATTCACTTCATCATTGCTCTTATAATAATCATTGTATTTTATCGATTATGATCGCATCCTTATTACTATCGTTGTCATTATTTAAACTCTGCCATTAGTAAATCGAGCGAATTCAAAAAACTGTAATTAATAGAATAATATATTTTATTGCGGTTTGAAAATTCCAAAAATAGTGTTTTATTCAACTTCGATCAGCCCTTTGACCTCGGAGAGCTCAAATTACAAGAAAATAATATTTTTGAACTCGAAGTGCTCAAAAACGTAATGTGCAATTTTGAGCTCTTAAATTTGAAATCAGCGGAAAGTTGCAGGGATGGCCTTTAGGGTCAACCGTTTTCCTCATTTTTGTTACATTAATGTAAAGTGTCGATCAATAAAATGGCCATGATAACAATTAATGGCTATAAAGTTTCTCTCATACACCAAAAAAGAAGATTCACTTCAAAAAAATCTTAAAATTTATATCACAATTAACATAAATATGCAGATTATCGATAATTTATATAAATAAGCTACCAACAGTTGTAGCTATTAAAATTTAATAAACTTTCTACTGATAAGTTTCATTTTTCTCATTGACAATCGATGCTTCGACTTTACAAAAAAAGTAGAACATAACATCAAATCTTATACAAAAACATCAATATATAACTTATGACTACTTATAATTATAATAAATCATTTTGTTATAGTTACGTTTTGAGATCATTTTCATCGATAGATGATTACAAAATGTGAGAATGAAACAATCGCATGTTTCATTAATAATACTTTTTTCTATATCTAAACCAACAAAAAAAAATACATTTGGAGACAGCTGACAATTTTTATATTAAATAATTCGTCTTTGAATACCATCAGTTTCTGTCCATTAACAGTCGCATTAGTCCGAAATAGACTAGTTTCGTTTGGCACACTCATAGTCTAAGATAATGTAAGAAAGTATCGAGCATGCGCTTATATGAGCATTTCTCATATTCACGATCCTACCAGATACAACAGCAATGTTCGATCCTTTATTATCACACGGTATACTTACCTCGGATCTCTCTGTCACTCATTTCCGAACGCGTTGAAATTTAAATCTTTAAAATTCGACAACCCCTATTAGGACCAAGTTTTTTGTAGTCAACCCTAAATAATTGTGTTCAGAATTAAACAGTGCTTATGCTGATATAAATTTTTTTCTATTATCACGTTCAGTGAAAGTAACTAGTATTGACATACCTGTTTACACCTGTCAACCCAGTAGTTCGTCCAGGTAAATAATAGTCAACCCTACGACTGCACATTCTATGTGTTTCATACTTTCAGTCCAGTATCAAATTTTATTATTATCATCATCATGCAACATTTTATAAAAAATCATTTTTCAAAAATTAATTAAAAATATTCTGTCCAGGATTTTTGCTGTCAACCCATTTTTTATATATTCTCTAATATACGAAATTTATGATAAAATAAGTTTGATTCAATTATCAACTCGGTAAAGGTCGATTTAGATTCGGATCTTCTACTATCATCACAAATTTTAGTAATTAATACCCCCATGAAAAAAAAATATAAAAAATATATATATCGAAATATACATAAAATATATTTTAAATATATTAAAAATCTATAAAAAATATATAAATATGGGGCATTCCACGCCAAATCGACCACTTTTGACCCTGACCCTTTTGGATTTGGCTGAAAGTTTACCATCTTTTTCTACCCTATCAAAAACGTCTCTCATAATTTTTTCAAATTTTTTTACCCAACCAAAAAAAAGTTATGAATTTTTCAAAAAAACCGCTTTTTTATTTTTAAATTGCCATAACTTTTTCAAAAATTGACTTATCGGGACGTTTTTTTTTTCAAAATTATTGTTATTAAATGTTCTTTTTGGAAAAAAATATAAAAAAATTATTCGAACCTATTTTCATCGTTATTTTTTAAATTTTCCGAAAAAATTCCGAATTTCTTGATGAATACCATTTTTAATTTCTTTTTTCTTTTTTTTATATAAAACTTTGACATTTTCGACAAATATCCTGAAATTTTCAGAAGGGTGTTTTTTCGATTTCTATTTTTTTTTTCAATTGAAAGAAAAATTTTTTTTCTTTTAATCTTATTTTTCATAACACCGGTCCAAAAATTTCCGGGAACCCTCAAACAACAAGAAAA
Organism: Cotesia vestalis; assembly: GCA_000956155.1. Classification (NCBI taxonomy): domain Eukaryota; kingdom Metazoa; phylum Arthropoda; class Insecta; order Hymenoptera; family Braconidae; genus Cotesia; species Cotesia vestalis. Next base: position 623 of record JZSA01002574.1, on the reverse strand, counting down.
AAGTATATAACCAAAAGTTGAACATGTTAATCATCGAGAAAAATAATTTTTTTTAAAAACAAGGAAAATTGAAAAATAATTGTTTTTTTATTTATTGCTTAATAAATGGTAGGCATTGAAATAAACATTAATTAATATATGATTATAATGTCTCAAATGCAATAATTTTTAAACTCATAAAGAAATTTATTTTCTTGAACGTTTTAATATTTTACACAGTTTAGATTCTGTAGAGCTTGAATAATCTTTAACTAAGAGACAACCATTATTGTCAGGTATAACACAATGAACTTTTTGAGTTCCTACGATGGATTTTGTTTTTGCAAATCGAGTCGCCAAATTTTCATTTGCAACAATATAATCATCTGAGGGTGAAAATTTAATCGTAATATTTGGCAAGTTATTTGGCTGAGTTGCCCATGTGAAAAGTTCAAATGGAGTTGTTATTTGGCGATCCACAGGCAATTGGAGACTGGCACGTGCGGCCATTCTCTTAAATGTTCCACCAATTCCATTACATGGCCCTTTTCCGTGCGCAGTAGCAAAAAAGTGCCATTCAGCTAAAATCCTCTTCGTGATAATACAAGTTCACAAAATTTTTGAAATTTTTAAACTGTTGAGGT
>JZSA01002573.1:10000-23419 GCA_000956155.1 Cotesia vestalis | reverse complement strand
AATAATTCTTTCAGGTTTGAAAGAACAAGCCTTTTTTGGACCTGGGTTTGAGTTCCATCTATATTTTTTATCGAAACATAATTCTTTTTTCCAGGCATGTTAACACTAACAAGATCATCTGTATAAAAATCTAAAACCTTTTGTTTTGAATTTTCAGAAATTGTTCGTCCTGTTAATGTAAATAATAATTAAACTAAGTGTAAGATTGTAGTTACATGTAAATCAGAAATTATTTATGTTTGCAATTCTATACCTAACTTAGCTTCAGGAATCGCAAGAATTCCTACATCTTCAGATAATTTTTTTGCGACTTGGACCATGTGCCTTGAACTATTCATCATATCACAAATTTTTCGTTCACTCCATCTTGATGGTAATATAGTCAGGATTCTAATTTTTTCCGCTGTTGAAGAATTCTGGTCATTAAACTTAGCTTTCAAACGCTCGATTATATCCTAAAAATCTGCTAAATTGACATCTAGATCTGACAGACCATTATCATCGAGACCAAAAAGTTTTGTTAGGTTACGAGTGATTTGGTTGACTTTACGATCCAAATAAACTCCATCTCGCAATTTTTTCTTCAAAACTGGTGATTCATTCAAAAGACGTAAAGCTTGATTCACTACTGGTAACTGAGTTTCAATACTGACTTCAGATGCAGAACTTGTTTGAACCGGTTGCGATTGAAAATTGTCGGAAGAAAATGATAGAGATTCTGAAATAATGACGTACATTTTAATATTCAAAGTATAAATAAAAACTGGGGACATTAGTTAGTGAAATAAATGCTTTTTTTCTTACCAAAAGATTGTAGTAGTGCATAATTTTTGAAATTTTTAAACTGTTGAGGTGCACCGTCGGAAAAGTAATAAATTTTTCTCACATTTTCCGAAATAGTTTTTACATATCTTGTTACTATTTTCAAAAAAAACGTTAACTGCCATAGCATCATGATTATTGCAATCTGATATAATGACTAAGCTTCTGTGGCATATCTCATTGTTATTTTTGAAATAAATTACTACTGGAAAAACTGTAGCCATGTTATTGTTCCAGTGGAAACCGGATGCAGCATTTTGTATCACAAAAGCGTAATTCTCTGCAAAATCACAGACAATCAAAAATTCGTCTTCTTTCAAATTATGCTTTAAAGATTTTAAATAACTGGCTTGTTGCTTAGCAATGTAAGCATGAGGTAAAAGAACCTTTAGGTTATCGCAAAATTGTTCGACGAACTCGTCTGACGACTTTAATATCGTTTCAAGCATACAGCGCGGCGTTGAATTCCAAAACTTGTAGGTAATAGTTTCAATATTGTGCTGATCAAATATATTGGTCAATAAGTCACTAAGTATTTCAGTACCTGGGCAGCTAGCACACTTATTAAAATAACAATCAGGAGATGGAGATTCACACATTAAAAGGTTTAGACAGTTGTCATAATGAGTCAGTGAACTATCCAAATCTTTTGTGAGTGCGCTCAAGTTAGCACCTGCAAAAAAGAATATTTTTTCAAATGTTTCACGGTTACTCAACAATCAATCAACAATAAATGATTAATTAATTACCAAGCATCATCAATTTAATATTTTGATGAATAACACACACACAGATTGTATGTGTGCCACTTGCTCCAGCAAGTACACAATTTCTCGGACGAATAGAAGCAAATTTTGGGACCGATTTTCTCATCCGGATTTTCATTTCGAAAATGTTGAAATAATTCTTTCAGGTTTGAAAGAACAAGCCTTTTTTGGACCTGGGTTTGAGTTCCATCTATATTTTTTATCGAAACATAATTCTTTTTTCCAGGCATGTTAACACTAACAAGATCATCTGTATAAAAATCTAAAACCTTTTGTTTTGAATTTTCAGAAATTGTTCGTCCTGTTAATGTAAATAATAATTAAACTAAGTGTAAGATTGTAGTTACATGTAAATCAGAAATTATTTATGTTTGCAATTCTATACCTAACTTAGCTTCAGGAATCGCAAGAATTCCTACATCTTCAGATAATTTTTTTGCGACTTGGACCATGTGCCTTGAACTATTCATCATATCACAAATTTTTCGTTCACTCCATCTTGATGGTAATATAGTCAGGATTCTAATTTTTTCCGCTGTTGAAGAATTCTGGTCATTAAACTTAGCTTTTAAACGCTCGATTATATCCTGAAAATCTGCTAAATTGACATCTAGATCTGACAGACCATTATCATCGAGACCAAAAAGTTTTGTTAGGTTACGAGTGATTTGGTTGACTTTACGATCCAAATAAACTCCATCTCGCAATTTTTTCTTCAAAACTGGTGATTCATTCAAAAGACGTAAAGCTTGATTCACTACTGGCAACTGAGTTTCAATACTGACTTCAGATGCAGAACTTGATTGAACCGGTTGCGATTGAAAATTGTCGGAAGAAAATGATAAAGATTCTGAAATAATAACGTACATTTTAATATTCAAAGTATAAATAAAAACTGGGGACATTAGTTAGTGAAATAAATGCTTTTTTTCTTACCAAAAGATTATAGTAGTGCAGTAGCTTGACTTGCATGTCCTAAAGATAAATTACATGAACCTTCACAACTGTCACCTTGTCTTTCAGAATTTTCATCATCACTAATAACTTTGACTTCACAAGCAATATCATCGTCAACGTTTTGATTATTGTCAACATAATCAACGTTGTCACCAACCGATTTTGAATGTTTTGCAGATGCGTACACTTTCATTTTTCAATCAATGCATAAGACATAATCACCATACATGTTTAGTTCTTTTCTAATAAAGTCATTGGCTTTTCTTAAATTCCTTGTTTTTAAATGGTTTGCTAGGTTATATGGGTTGAAACAGTGGTCGAATCGTGGAGTAGTCGCCATTATTGTTTAATTTTGTTGGTAATTATTTTGAGTATGGCAATTAATAGAGAAAATATAGTTTTTTAGAACGATAAGAACTAAATAAGTGGTATTTAACTTAGAATTATTGATGGTAAACCATACGTTAGGTTATAATTGTTATTAGTGAAGATGAGCTAAGCAAGAAAATATTCTTAAACTTAATATTATTTCTGAAGATGGCACTTTATCAGTTTTTTTTTAAGAAGAGGATTCATAGGTGGCGCAAACTATCATTTCTCGAAGAAGTTTAGAATAATTTGAAAATAGAGTTGGAGCTTTGCAAGAATTAAAAATTTAAAAAGCAATTCTGAGAAGCTTACCTGGTTAACTTTTAGTTCTATATTTTTTTGTGTTTTTCAATTTTCTTTGTTTTTAAAAAAAATTATTTTTCTCGATGATTAACATGTTCAACTTTTGGTTCTATACTTTTTTCTTGTTGTTTGAGGGTTCCCGGAAATTTTTCGACCGGTGTTATGGAAAATAAGATTAAAAAAAAAAAATTTTTTTTTCAATTGAAAAAAAAAAAATTGAAATCGGAAAAACACCCTTCTGAAAATTTCAGGATATTTGTGGAAAATGTCAAAGTTTTATATAAAAAAAAGAAAAAATAAATTAAAAATGTTATTCATCAAGAAATTCGGAATTTTTTCGGAAAATTTAAAAAATAACGATGAAAATAGGTTCGAATAATTTTTTTATATTTTTTTCCTAAAAGAACATTTAATAACAAAAATTTTGAAAAAAAAAACGTCCCGATAAGTCAATTTTTGAAAAAGTTATGGCAATTTAAAAATAAAAAAGCGGTTTTTTTGAAAAATTCATAACTTTTTTTTGGTTGGGTAAAAAAATTTTAAAAAATTATGTGATACGTTTTTGATAGGGTAGAAATAGATGGTAAACTTTCAGCCAAATCAAAAAGGGTCAGGGTCAAAAGTGGTCGATTTGGCGTGGAATGCCCCATATATATATATATATATATATATATATCAGATATAACGCGGCTTGTCACGACGATAGCGTCGCCAATTTACGTGGGATCTTCACCAAACTCAACATAATTATTCTACAGATAGATACCAAAGTCAAGTTCGTAGATGAGCTTAATCGGTCAAGTAATTTAGAAATGCCAGGATTTTAAAATTTTCAAGATCAAAAAAATTCATATTTTTTCACTTTCTTACTTGTATAACTTTTGAATGGGATAACTTATCGAATTTCTGTAAATTTTATCTGAAAGCTCTTTAAATAAGCTTCAATTTGAGTATCATATTATATGTATAGTCTTCAATCATGGTCTATTCCGCTATGCTATATATGAAATTTGCTGTTGCACTCGTTTTACCAAACGTCGTCTAAAACTTATCGTTGTGGTTTGAAAATTTAAAAAATCGTTCTCTGTGAAACTTCTATCATTTTCTTCTATCACTTCTATCACTTTTTACATTCATTTTCATGAAATCTACTTCCATTTCGGCTGCCGAATGGCTTTTTTCTTTAATTCATCTCGAATTAATTTGTTTAAAAATTAACTCAGAGTTACATTTATTTAAATAATTAAACGCAAATAAGAAAATTAAGAAAACGGTTGACCCTACAGGCCGTCCCCGCAACTTCCCGCTGATGGTCCATACTTAAGCGCTCAAAATTGCACTTATTACGTTTTTGAGCTCTTCGAGCTCAAAAATATAATTTTCATGTCATTTTGAGCTTTCCGAGCTCAAAGAGATAGCTTTTCTAGGCTTTTGAGCTCAAAAGTCTGCTAGAGATTTAATAAAACACTATTTTTGAATTTTCAAATCGCAATAACTTTTGACTGAATGCACCGATTCCTACGTTCTTGGCGGCGATCGACGCGGTTTTTAAGACCCCATGAAGAACTTTTAAGTTCGAATTGATCGATCTAGGAATTTCGAAGTAATTCCGAAAAACGACTTTTTTTGGTTTTCTTTCGACAACGATAACTCACGCACGAATCAACCGATTTTGATTTTCAAAACGGCAGTCGATGTGGTTTTTCAAGGTTAACAGCTGATTAGATTTTAAATTGGATCGGTAGAGCCGTTTGAAAGTTATTCCAAAAAAACACTTTTTTTGAATTTTTTTCGACAACAATAACTCACGAACGAATGAACCGATTTTGACCAGACCGGCAGTGATCGACGTGGTTTTCCAAAGTTAAGAGCTGATTTAATTTTTAAATCGATCGGTAGAGCCGTTTGAAAAATAATCCACAAAAACAATTTTTTCGAATTTTTTTCGACAACGATATCTCACGAACGAATCCACTGATTTTGACCGAACTTGCAGCGGCCGACGTGGTTTTTTGAGGTTAAGAGCTGATTAGATTTTGGAATTGATCGGCAGAGCCGTTAAAAAGTTATCTCAAAAAAACCACATTTAAAAAATTATTTTTTCTTATTTTTTCATTGTTTTTTTTCAAGATTTCTTGAAATCTAATGGTTTGAATCGGCTGAAATTTTTTAGGAAATTTAAGTTCAATGAAACTCTTTGGAACCCCGTTCAGTTCATTCGAATCGGTCAAGCCGTTCACACACACACACACACACACACACACACACACACACATACATACATACAGATACAGTGACATCCTCTGAGGAATAGTTAGGGAAGCTTCCTAGGACCTCAAAACGTCGAGATCTGATGAAAACTCAATTTTTTCAAAACGGGGTAAAACCAATAACTTCCCGATTTTTTGAAAATCATTGATTTTCTTAGCGGGAAGTAAAAAATTTATTTTGTAATAATTACTTTTGACTCAATTTTTTTGTTACGATCAAACTCTGGGATTTAAAAATTTCGAGATCCGACTGGATAATTTTTTGTTTCTGTTCCTGTTGTTAATTAAATTTTTCTTATTGTATTGCGAATTAAAGCGTCGAACAATTATTCAATTTTTTTTGTATTTATTTTATTTTATTTCTGTCATTCTGTTGAAATTTACCATACTTTGAAATTATTATTCAATTCATTAATTCAAGAATAAATAAATGAAATTGTTAAATGTTCATACGCCTTTCTACTATAGTTTTAAACTGATCCCCCTTGTCTATTGTCGTTTAATTTACATTAAATCTCTTCGTCATCGACCCGCTGCCCAACGACGATATACAGCGACACCGACCCGTGGAACGACGAGTTCCTAGCGCCCAACCAAACTACGAACCAGGTAAGCCAATTTAGGTGGAGCTCTCCGGCACTGTCGACGCCAGTGTCGAGAAAAAGCCATCATAAATTTTGGCGCCCAACGTGGGTCTACACGAAGAGATTCCGACGCGTCGCGACTAATTCGATATAGTAATTGCACAATCAGTTAATTGAATTAATTGACGATGAGTTCAGACGACAAAAGCGTATAGGACACGATCCACCCACGTGACCGCGAGATCGTGGTCAATGTAGAGAATCCCATTGATCCACCACCTCGACAGAATCCGATCCCACCTGTTCGCTCAGGAACGCCATCTCCGGGTACCTCGAAACAGGACCCCCTTATACCGAACTCGACCCTCTCGCAGAAGAGCGACGACGACTTACGGCTGAACAAATCCGTATTCAAGCTAAAGTCACCGAATTAGAGCGTCAGACGCGAGAACTAAGCACTCGGGAACATTTCATGCTCACAATTGACCAAACAGGGTCGACAACTCGATCCGCAAACGATGCCGACGAATGGGTTTACGCACTAAACTCACTGCAGGTTAGCGTGATTCTCGTGACCCTCAACGCGAATTCTTTAGGGGCCTCAGACGTGCTGCGTGACCGAATTTTGCGCGCGTTACAATGCAATATTGATCCAGATACGATATGGACCCTTGAGGATCAACCGATTACGCGATTTTCGGATGATTTCACGACCAAAGGAACCCACGGTTGCATTGACTTTCCTCCTCACTGCGTCAATGCAGTGGTGACAACGATGACGACCACCACGACTATTACGATGACGGCCACTGGTCGATGAACGGTCAATACGAACCCTACGAATATTGCAATGTATTTGTTGACTGAATCGCGACCCCGTTTGTCGATTGGCAACCCACAGAGGCCCACAAGACCCATTCCGAGCCCACGAAACTATCCAAAGTCCGCCCCATGTACGATTCCCGCCCACAGCGAACTCAACGATGAGCCATGTGAACCATCAGGCTCATCATGCCGGATGTTCGCCGATTCCGAGGGAAAACCACGACTCGGACAGTCGTCAGGGTCTTTCGCGTACTGGTGGTGCTCATTACCAGCCTGCCATGTACGAACGGGTGTCCAAATGGGATTTGAAATTCTCAGGACAAGACTTGTCGAAGCTTGAACCGTTTCTGCGACGCCTGGAGGAATGCCAGGTAACCTGTGGTCTTAATGACGTCGATATGTTGGCTGTTATGCCAATTGTCCTCACAGGAGCGGCCAAGACATGGTGGACCCAAATGAAAGGGGCCATTGACTCTCATGAGGTCTTGTGCAACGCTTTTCGTGAACGTTTCGGCGAACCCGATATTGAGTGCCGCCTCCTAGGCGAGGTTGTGAACCCCACTCAGGGTCCTTTAGAGTCAGGTTTGGATTACCTGGACTCTATTCTAGCGATGTGGGCACTAGTTAACGAGCCTTTGCCGTTACGCCTACGGTTGAACTTCGCTTTCAACAATCTTCGTTTGGAATATCACATCGTGATACACCGTGAAGACTTCTCGACGTCTGGCGAGATTTACCGACTCGTACGGGACTTCGATCGACCCAGACGCCGTACGCAACCGCGTACCCCGGTCACGCCAAACGGAAGAGTGATGCTGGAGCTGGCGTACCAGCCCGATCGATACATGTTCCGAGCCCCGGTTAAGATGACCAAATTGCAGGTGGCGACCATCTCGTAGTCGACATTGATCATCGACTCTGGGACGAGCATGTCCACGAATTCCGTCATGCGTACAATACGGCAGTCCACAGTTCGTTACACGTTTCCCCAGCCATGCTTAATTATGGTTGGCAACCTAGACCGCCGAAGTATTACCGGAAATTGATTGAAGGGGATTCTGACGTACCCTGTCCCGATACCCAAGCGTGGATAAGCCGTTTGACCTGACGCAACTACACGATCTTGTCGCCGATAATTTAGGACGTAGTTTCGAACGCCAAGCTCGTTACTATAACCGTCATCATCGTGACGAACCATTCACCGTCGAATTTTTTTGTTACGATCAAACTCTGGGATTTAAAAATTTCGAGATCCGACTGGATAATTTTTTGTTTCTGTTCCTGTTGTTAATTAAATTTTTCTTATTGTATTGCGAATTAAAGCGTCGAACAATTATTCAATTTTTTTTGTATTTATTTTATTTTATTTCTGTCATTCTGTTGAAATTTACCATACTTTGAAATTATTATTCAATTCATTAATTCAAGAATAAATAAATGAAATTGTTAAATGTTCATACGCCTTTCTACTATAGTTTTAAACTGATCCCCCTTGTCTATTGTCGTTTAATTTACATTAAATCTCTTCGTCATCGACCCGCTGCCCAACGACGATATACAGCGACACCGACCCGTGGAACGACGAGTTCCTAGCGCCCAACCAAACTACGAACCAGGTAAGCCAATTTAGGTGGAGCTCTCCGGCACTGTCGACGCCAGTGTCGAGAAAAAGCCATCATAAATTTTGGCGCCCAACGTGGGTCTACACGAAGAGATTCCGACGCGTCGCGACTAATTCGATATAGTAATTGCACAATCAGTTAATTGAATTAATTGACGATGAGTTCAGACGACAAAAGCGTATAGGACACGATCCACCCACGTGACCGCGAGATCGTGGTCAATGTAGAGAATCCCATTGATCCACCACCTCGACAGAATCCGATCCCACCTGTTCGCTCAGGAACGCCATCTCCGGGTACCTCGAAACAGGACCCCCTTATACCGAACTCGACCCTCTCGCAGAAGAGCGACGACGACTTACGGCTGAACAAATCCGTATTCAAGCTAAAGTCACCGAATTAGAGCGTCAGACGCGAGAACTAAGCACTCGGGAACATTTCATGCTCACAATTGACCAAACAGGGTCGACAACTCGATCCGCAAACGATGCCGACGAATGGGTTTACGCACTAAACTCACTGCAGGTTAGCGTGATTCTCGTGACCCTCAACGCGAATTCTTTAGGGGCCTCAGACGTGCTGCGTGACCGAATTTTGCGCGCGTTACAATGCAATATTGATCCAGATACGATATGGACCCTTGAGGATCAACCGATTACGCGATTTTCGGATGATTTCACGACCAAAGGAACCCACGGTTGCATTGACTTTCCTCCTCACTGCGTCAATGCAGTGGTGACAACGATGACGACCACCACGACTATTACGATGACGGCCACTGGTCGATGAACGGTCAATACGAACCCTACGAATATTGCAATGTATTTGTTGACTGAATCGCGACCCCGTTTGTCGATTGGCAACCCACAGAGGCCCACAAGACCCATTCCGAGCCCACGAAACTATCCAAAGTCCGCCCCATGTACGATTCCCGCCCACAGCGAACTCAACGATGAGCCATGTGAACCATCAGGCTCATCATGCCGGATGTTCGCCGATTCCGAGGGAAAACCACGACTCGGACAGTCGTCAGGGTCTTTCGCGTACTGGTGGTGCTCATTACCAGCCTGCCATGTACGAACGGGTGTCCAAATGGGATTTGAAATTCTCAGGACAAGACTTGTCGAAGCTTGAACCGTTTCTGCGACGCCTGGAGGAATGCCAGGTAACCTGTGGTCTTAATGACGTCGATATGTTGGCTGTTATGCCAATTGTCCTCACAGGAGCGGCCAAGACATGGTGGACCCAAATGAAAGGGGCCATTGACTCTCATGAGGTCTTGTGCAACGCTTTTCGTGAACGTTTCGGCGAACCCGATATTGAGTGCCGCCTCCTAGGCGAGGTTGTGAACCCCACTCAGGGTCCTTTAGAGTCAGGTTTGGATTACCTGGACTCTATTCTAGCGATGTGGGCACTAGTTAACGAGCCTTTGCCGTTACGCCTACGGTTGAACTTCGCTTTCAACAATCTTCGTTTGGAATATCACATCGTGATACACCGTGAAGACTTCTCGACGTCTGGCGAGATTTACCGACTCGTACGGGACTTCGATCGACCCAGACGCCGTACGCAACCGCGTACCCCGGTCACGCCAAACGGAAGAGTGATGCTGGAGCTGGCGTACCAGCCCGATCGATACATGTTCCGAGCCCCGGTTAAGATGACCAAATTGCAGGTGGCGACCATCTCGTAGTCGACATTGATCATCGACTCTGGGACGAGCATGTCCACGAATTCCGTCATGCGTACAATACGGCAGTCCACAGTTCGTTACACGTTTCCCCAGCCATGCTTAATTATGGTTGGCAACCTAGACCGCCGAAGTATTACCGGAAATTGATTGAAGGGGATTCTGACGTACCCTGTCCCGATACCCAAGCGTGGATAAGCCGTTTGACCTGACGCAACTACACGATCTTGTCGCCGATAATTTAGGACGTAGTTTCGAACGCCAAGCTCGTTACTATAACCGTCATCATCGTGACGAACCATTCACCGTCGAAGATGTCGTTCGAGTAAGACAACACGTGTTGTCCCGAGAAGCCGATCGTTTCTCGTCAAAGCTCGCGCGTAAATATTCCGAAGAAACGTATACTGTCTCAAATGTGATCTCACACGTCGTTTACGAACTTGTCGACCAAAATTACCAACCAACCGGTCGCCAACATGTTAAAGCGTTGCAAATCGTACGCACACCGTCAAATTCCGCCGATTTCGACGATTAAAAATCGAAGCTCGAGTGCATGTCGTTTTTTTATTTGTCGCCTGTTATATGTGTGGATTTGTACCTTATTCCAGGATGTCCGACATCGTCGAGATACTGGTCAGACTATTGTATGAGTGGATGGTCGATCACCATCAACCACTGATTTCCCAGCTGACCACCTAACAACGTGCTGCGAACCAGAGACGGATGGTCCATCGAGCTGCGTGTTCACGAGTCCGCTTCTGGGCCCAGATCCGACTATGGGCGTACACCGCACCGCAGTAGAGGGCTACTCCAGCGATTCCGCTTATGTAGCGCTGCTCCATCTGTCAGGAGCCCGTTCCCAGGCCCGGTGAATGTCTGCGCCGAGCACGTGTGGTCGTGGAGAGCCACCTGAAACCGGATCAGTTGGCCGACTATGTGGTCGAGATTCTCCACCGTTACCTGCCAAAGACGCTGGTGCCGAGATGATAGTCAACGCCGTAACCGAAGTCGACTGCGGCTGCAGGGTGAGTTCGATCGCAGTCTTTTTGTACACCTGGGTATCATCATCGGGACTCGCGATTAAGTAGTTGACTTGTTGATTTTTTTTTTATTTTATTAGTTAATTTTTTTATTTTGTAAATTTTTTTTTTTTTTTTTTTTTTTTTTTTAGCGGAAAGTTAACATTACATTTAGAGTCTATTACCTCTTCTCATACATCTAACTTTGTCTGTATCGTCGTATCCAAGCGTCCATTTTTTGCCAATTTTTATGTTCGCTTCGAGCGATTCAATGAACTCAAACGTACTTCATTGACCTTAGAGTCGGTCTGGCTGAAAACGTCTGCGTACTTTTTTTTTTTTCTTCAGACAATAAAGAATAATAAAAAAAATATGAATGAATATGCCAACATTAGACTATTACGAGATTCTTTTTTCTTTAAAAGATTTATTTTTCCTGTTTTGGATAAATAAAATTTTTTTAAAAAATAATTTTTTTTCCAAAATAATTTCAGTCTTTCTAATATATTCTTGAAGTAAGAATTCTTATAACATACTGTAGTAAAAAAATTCTTATTTCCCTAGAAATAAGAATTTTTTTTTCTTTTTTAGATTTACATTAAATATTTATAAGAAGAACTGGTAAATAAATTTTATTAAATAAAATGTTTTTTTTTTTTTTTATTTTAAAAACAGGTGTCCCTGAACCGACGCTGCCTGAACCAGCTTAACAGCTGATCGGAGTACGAGGCGGCGGTGAACGGGGCCACAATTGCACCACCACCCCCGCGAACAAAAGAAAAAATTGAATAAAACAAAAATAATCAATGAAAGAATTTTATTGATAATTGTTGTAATTGATGAACAGATCAAGGAGTGCTTGGAAGAAATAAAAAAGTAAAATTATACAACTAAACTGAAATTCAAGAAAATATAAATAAAAAAAATTTACACATATATATTTATATAATATATATTAATAAATCAACACTGAAAATAATCGAGAGAGCAGTGAAAGAAGACATCTGTAGCTTTGACGAGAATTTGGTCAAACATGGTGAAAACTTTTCAAGCTTATTTGCCCTCTTGCCATCGCACTTACTCGTGCATACACTGCCGTGCTCACCTCGCTAATCACGATGAACTCATCTCAAAGGTAAATATACTAATTAATAATTCATTTAATTTAAGGAAGCTGTTAAATTGATTATATAATTTTTAATTTATTTTTTTTGGTAATTGTAATTAATATATTTTACTTTTTTATCACAGTCCTTCCAAGGTAGCCAAGGTCGTGCCTATCTCTTCAATTCCGTGTAAGAAATCAATTAATTCTATCATTTACAATAAATTCATAATTTTATTCTTCATTGTATATAAATTTTTATTGTTTAAAAATATTTGATGTTTTTAATTTTAAAACAGGGTTAATGTTGGTTGCGGTCCTGCTGAAGAGCGAGTCCTGCTAACAGGTCTTCATGCTGTCGCAGATATTTATTGCGAATGTTGTAAAACTACTCTCGGTTGGAAATATGTAAGTTCATCATCCGATTATTTATAATATTTAAATTAGCTGAAAGTTTTTCCAATAAATAACTTATTGGGGAAAAAAATATTTAAAAAATTTATAGGTAAAAATTCAAAAAAATTTTGAGTGCTAATTTTGTTCATTCTGTTATTTATCAAAAAAAAAAAACCTATAAAAAATATCATAATTTTTTTAGTATTTTAACTAAGCTATTGACTTTAAATTGAAAATAAATTCAATTAATTTTTTTTTTTGTTGTAATTTGATTCTAATACCGTTGAATTTGCAGGAACATGCATTTGAATCGAGTCAAAAATACAAGGAGGGTAAGTTTATAATTGAGTTGGCTCAAAACTCTTTGGAACCCCGTTCAGTTCATTCGAATCAGTCAAGCCGTTCAAAAGTTATAAAAGGCTTACATACTTACACAGTGACACCCTCTTAGGAATAGTCAGGGAAGCTTCCTAGGACCTCAAAACGTCGAGATCTGATGAAAACTCGATTTTTTTAAAACGGAGTAAAACCAATAACTTCCCGATTTTTTGAAAATCATTGATTTTCTTAGCGGGAAGTTAAAAAAAACAATTGACTTTAACCTTTTCTATTTGAACAGTAAAAAAATAATTATTTGGAGTCTGTAGAAGTTACAGTTTGGAAACATAAATTTAACATTCTCACACCCAC
>JZSA01002573.1:0-5000 GCA_000956155.1 Cotesia vestalis | reverse complement strand
AATTATTTTTCAAACTAAACCTGGTTGTATTAAAATTAGAGAAGGTCAAGTGCATTTTAGATTAGACAAACTTCTCTCGAGAGGTGATTACCGCCCGCTGCTTACTTTCACAATTTAAGTTCCCGAGTTGATATCTATCGCCACGCTTCTAACTCACTATTACATTCGTATAGTAAAAGGGACAGCAATAAAGTATCTATATCTTTACCGCTCGAGATATTCAGGTACACGGTAATAAAAGAAGGTAAACACTTCTATTGTTATCTTCAAAACAACAATTACATAATACAGATTAACTGTCGATCGTGACACGATCCTAGGATGTGGACCTCTTCCAGATGGACGTTTCTTGATCTTGAATCTCGGTTCGATTTTTCGGAAACAGTATAGTTTCCATACTGTTATGGATATCGAGGCAATGGATTTGACAGAATTCGTGGCACACTGCGCGGCCAGACATAAGGTAAAAGTACCCATTATTAGACAATGTCCGTATTTATGATTCACAGCTGAAATATACGAAAAAAAAAAAAAATCTCTGAACTGTACTTAAATATAAAATTTTTTATTAATACATATTTTACTAAGCTGCAAAAATAATCAACAAATTTTGCTGTTTACTTATTAGATATTTTTTAAAAAAATTTCTAATTGCTGGTTTCATAATCCGCACTCAAATTCACAACTAAAAAGAAAGAATCCATGATGACCATAGAATTCTTCATTTAAACCGAATAACATTGTTTTTGTAATATCTATAAAAGTATTATACCCCAATTAAAAGCTAATGAATGTCAGATTTCGTCTATGCATGTATTTTTGTGTTATTTTTTACGAAAATATTTTATTATCGGCTGTCTCAGAATATGTACAGTTATGTGCTTGAATGTCCGGACATTCAAGCACATAACTGTACATATTCTGAGACAGCCGATAATAAAATATTTTCGTAAAAAATAACACAAAAATACATGCATAGACGAAATCTGACATTCATTAGCTTTTAATTGGGGTATAATACTTTTATAGATATTACAAAAACAATGTTATTCGGTTTAAATGAAGAATTCTATGGTCATCATGGATTCTTTCTTTTTAGTTGTGAATTTGAGTGCGGATTATGAAACCAGCAATTAGAAATTTTTTTAAAAAATATCTAATAAGTAAACAGCAAAATTTGTTGATTATTTTTGCAGCTTAGTAAAATATGTATTAATAAAAAATTTTATATTTAAGTACAGTTCAGAGATTTTTTTTTTTTTTCGTATATTTCAGCTGTGAATCATAAATACGGACATTGTCTAATAATGGGTACTTTTACCTTATGTCTGGCCGCGCAGTGTGCCACGAATTCTGTCAAATCCATTGCCTCGATATCCATAACAGTATGGAAACTATACTGTTTCCGAAAAATCGAACCGAGATTCAAGATCAAGAAACGTCCATCTGGAAGAGGTCCACATCCTAGGATCGTGTCACGATCGACAGTTAATCTGTATTATGTAATTGTTGTTTTGAAGATAACAATAGAAGTGTTTACCTTCTTTTATTACCGTGTACCTGAATATCTCGAGCGGTAAAGATATAGATACTTTATTGCTGTCCCTTTTACTATACGAATGTAATAGTGAGTTAGAAGCGTGGCGATAGATATCAACTCGGGAACTTAAATTGTGAAAGTAAGCAGCGGGCGGTAATCACCTCTCGAGAGAAGTTTGTCTAATCTAAAATGCACTTGACCTTCTCTAATTTTAATACAACCAGGTTTAGTTTGAAAAATAATTAATAATGATTCTCTTTTTAAGGTGCCGATTGAAATTGTTACTCTATTGTGGTAAGACTCTCAAAACTTGCAGATAGTGCAATATCTGGGTTTAGAGTCGGGCCGCAATAAATTGGATGTCTTCAGGTTTATGGTAACTTTTTGACCGGATCAGGGTGTACCAAGTAAACCAGAAGGGTCTTCTCTAACGGCGAGGAACCGGAGTACAAGTACTGGGCCAGCAGAACAAAACTTGAAACTGGGCACTACTAAGAGTAAACTTGGACTGATTAGTTGATCGAAAATTCGGTCTTTTATATGATTTGTCCCATGTGATGATGCGATCTAAAAATTAGATTCGATCACTTTTCAAGGTTTGTTCTGGTTATGAAACTGTAACAATATGGTGTCATCTCTATTGCGATCGGGCCCAGTCTTTTCAAGAATTTTAGTAAGGCGACGCCCGATTTCGTTAGAAAACCCATAAAATTGTTTACGACTTCATGCTGGGTTATGAAATAGGTACCCGGTTTACGCGCTTGAGGAGTTTTTCATGATTTTAATTAATTCGTTCGTTACACAGACATCTTTAAGCAGAAGACCTACCGGCGAAAGATGGCAGCAGTGCAGCGGCGAGGCACTCTCAGGATTGCCTGCGCCTACCGCACAGTCACGTAAGCGGCTGTATTGGTCATTGCGGGAGCCGCCCCCATCGACTTACTAGTGTTCGAGAGAGCAAAACTCTATGACGCTAAAACCAGTGGCGAAAACATGAAGAAGACAATAACAAGGATAAAAACGGAAACGCAGCAAGAGTGGCAGGACCGATGGACATCGGGAAAGACAGGCAGATGGATGACACGCCTGATCTCAAACATCAACGTCGTCTTTCTCGACAGCACGGAGATACGGACTTCTTCCTCACCCAGCTATTGAAGAGACACAGACAGTTTAACGCCTACCTTTGCAATATGCGGCTGCACCCCACGCTGACGTGCAAATACTGCCCGGGCCAAATCGACGACACCGAACACACTTTTTGAGTGTGTACGGTGGAAGGATTACAGAATCAGCTGTCGCAACCTATGCGCAGCACCTTTAAAAAAACAACTACAGAAAGGTACTAGTAACCAGGAGTAGGCGTCGTAAGACGCAACACGGACTGTGCTGAAGTAATGCTAACGCTGTTCCGATCCAGTATTCCTCATAACATCTATGGGAAAAGAAGAGAGGAGGATGTTTGATTGGTAATGTTATCAATACCATTGACGTCTGAGTCCGGCATACCCAGATCAAACATCTGGTCTTGGCATGCGTAAATGTATTTGACCTACTTATATAAAAAAAAGTTAGGAAAACGGTTGACCCTAAAGGCCATCCCTGCAAGTTCCCGCTAATTCCATACTTAAGCGCTCATACGTATTACGTTATTGAGCTCTTCGGGCTCAAAAAAATAATTTTCGTGTCATTTTGAGCTTTCCGAGCTCAAACGTTTGATAGAAGTCCAATAAAACATTATTTTTTTAATTTTCAAACCGCATATACTTTTGAATGAATGAACCGATTTCCACAAGGTTGGTGGCATTTGACGCAGTTTTGAAGGCTCATAAAGAACATTCAAGTTTACATTGATCGAACCAGTAATTTCGAAGTAATTCTGAAAAAACCGTATTTTCGGTTTTTCTTCTACAACGATAATTCACGAATCAACCAACCAGTTTCGATCGGGCTGGCAGTGATCGACTTGGTTTTTAAATGTTAAGAGCTGATTAGTTTTTGGAATTGATCGGTTAACCCGTTTGAAAGTTATTCCAAAAAAAACCACACTTGAAAAAATTTTTCTTTCATCTTTTTTGCTATTTCTCAAAATATACCAGTTTGAATCGGTTAGAATCATACTAAAAATCTTAATTTCATCAAACCCCTCTGAACAGCGCCAACCTCGATTTCACGGTATCTCTCGAACTAATCAACCGATTTTGACGGGATAGTCGGTGGTCGACGTGATTTTTCAAGGTTAAGAGCTGATAAGTTTTTAGAATCGATCTGAAAAAATTTCTTTTCCTATTTTTTTTTAGATTTCTCCGAATTTCTCAAAATCTATCAATTCTAATCGGTTCAAATTTTCAGCAAATCTAAGTTTTGCGAAGCCCTTTCGAATGGGACCAACCGCGATGGAATCGGTCGAGCCGTTCAAAAGAAATAAAAGGGTTACATACATACATACATACATACATACATACATACACACACACACACACATACACACACATACATAAACACACACGGACATCATCGCGGAAACATTCGGGAAAGTTTCCTAGGACTTCAAAACGTCAACATCCGTTGAAAACTCGACTTTCGAAAAACGGGGTAAGACCAATAACTTTCCCTACTTTTGAAAATTTTCAATTTTCTAAGCGGGAAGTTAAAAAAAACAAATACAATATTGCAGGGGTAGTCAGGGAAGGTTCATGTGACCTTGAAACTTCGAGATCTGATAAAAACTCGATTTTTGCAAAACGGGGTGAAACTAATAACTTCCCGATTTTTTAAAATTTTCGATTTTCTTCCGATAGCGGTAAGTTATAAAAGAATTAAGTCGATACCTCATAATAAATCTTTAAAATATGTTTCAAAGGCACATCAAGCCAAAGTAATACCCACTGTAACGTTCATGCAAATTACAAAGTTGAGCTCCAGACTTAAGAGATTATTAAAATTAATCGAAATAGAACCTCAATCATTTCGTTAAAAGAATCCTTTTACGGAGTTACGAGAGGATAAGGAAATTCCGTAAACGCCATCGCTACTCGAATTCAAAACTCATGACGCTGCATGAGACTCGTTCCTCGAAGGTGTTCATCAGGGTAACATGAGATGCGACATTGCTACATTTAATTATGAAAATCTACTGTACTGGATGAAAGTCCAAGCCATTCTACCCTGGGCAACCAGGCGACAACCATCTTCGGCTCCGGACGTAAATCGGCCAACAGCCTTGCAAAATAATTTGTCACGAACGGAGTTTGAAACAAGATATAAATCATGCAATAAAATGTTAATGTGTATATGATAGAAAATATTATAATTTAATAGATGAATAGGTTACCTTTTTGACTTGTTGCTACCTGCTGAGACAACGTAGGTTACTAGAGTAACTATAAGAAACACTTTACTACTGAGTGTTTACTTGGAAGTTTGACTTCGCGTTTCGCGACAATTTAAAAATGCGCCT
>JZSA01002572.1:0-18334 GCA_000956155.1 Cotesia vestalis | reverse complement strand
GGAGCACAATAAAACTGTCGGCGTCAAGAACGTCGAGACTTCCGAAGATTACTGTAGACTGATTATGATAATCTTTTAGTGAGCTTATAAAGGGACATCAATTTTGATGTAGTGGGAAGACAGATGGTATCTATGCGTTGGAAAATTCTAGAAGTTTCAACAGTATGACTTAATTTCATGTGCGTTTCACGTGATATTGAGTAACTATCGAACATGCACTAGAATGCGGTCATAGGCAAATACAGGTGGTAAGGGCGACACGATTCTTCACCGAAAACTCGAAGTCTAACCGTTTTCCAAGACAAAATGTTGAATTTACTTGCGTCAGAAGGTAGCATCAAGTGTACAGCTATTGTAATATTTAATAAAATGTGTCAACCACTTAAGTAAATAAGTAACTGAAAATTAAGAAATACAAAAATCAAATACATATATAAAATAAATGGAAATTTAATATAAGAAAGTTCATAGGAGTGAAAAAAAAAGGAAGGATGGCAAAATTTGGTACGATATGACCCCTAAATACGTCACAAATTTATAAACGTAATTTGAAAATTATCACTCCGTTCTACCAGTGAACCTAATGACTTATGGAATTAATTGAGTTTTTTCAGAAGCGCGTGTGTGCTGGATTGCTGCTTGTCGCTGCCACGTCGGACAGCTGCAATGATTGCTTCAGTTTGATAAAAGATGGATAAAATGAAAAATTATCTATTGGTGAAATAATATGAGACTTATTTGAAAATCGATTAGATTTTTAGTCTGAAAACAATCAAGAAGGGCAGGCTGTTAGTAACTCTAATGACTCATCACATAATCGACAGCTTTATTGATTTATAATACTGCTTTGTCATAAATTTTCAGGGAGTCCAAAGTCAATTTCAACGGCTGAGCTGAAGTTAAGGCGAATTGAATCAAAAAATTAATTTATCACTAGGTTGTTGTGTGATATTAGAGACACGTTTGTTTATCTATGTTTGCCTGTTGCTTCTACTCATCTAGTGCCATATATCGTATTTACTCTTATTAGATACATATACTTTTTATGTTATTTTATATTATGTCATAATATTTTATAATATTTTACATTCGAGCGATTAATGGAAATATGACTCATCCGCAATTATAATTTACACCGATAGGGATATGACACCTTTCAGTTCTTGGTCCAACCACACTGTAACATGGCTGGTTTTGCCTTATTGCTTATCTCTTAATTTAATGGCTACATATTTATGTAATAGATGAAATGATAAATTTGTATGAAATCAGTCCGAAAAATATGCTCATTACACTCAGAATGTAACTAACTCGAAGCCGTAGTCTATCAGAGTCGTTGATGAGTACGTGAAGAGGTATCATATAAGAGTAGGAGTATCAATTGACGATCTTTCGCAACTACTTTATAATTTCTAGATTTTTGCTGTAATCAATATTGGAAAATAGCCACTGTAAAAGTAAAGAAATAGGTGATGTTCAGGAATTTTTTCAACCAGGAAAGTAACGAAATTTGGAAATTAGGTTTTTTTATTCTATTAAATGTACATTGACGATAAATATCCTGAATTTTCATTATGATATATCAAACCGTTACAAAGTTATTAATATTCTTGTCGATCCAAAAAAAAAAAAATTCCCCCTCCATGGTCGCTTCAATTTCTCGAAAACGGGTCATCTGAAAAAAATGTTTCAGTTATGACATCATCTGTATGAATATGGTTATTGTTGTACATTGCCAATTTTGTAACTTTCCGCTTTAAAAATAAATAATTTTACAAATTTGGAAGTCATAGACATCGGTCCGGCTTTGAGAATGCGAGTTTTTATCTTTACGTTTTGAAGTCCTAGGAAGTAATTCCAACTATTTCCGGCTGAATTCCCTGTGTGTGTGTGTGTGTGTGTGTGTGTGTGTGTGTGTGTGTGTGTGTTTGTAAACCGCTTCTAACGTTTGAACGGTTTGACCGATTCCATTGTGGTTGGCACCATTCGAAAGAGCTTGGCCAAACTTAGATATTAGACACAATTTAAACTGATTTAGACGAGTAGATTTTGAGAAATCTCAAGAAAACTACAAAAAAAATTTTTCAAATGTAGCTTTTCTTGAATAACTTTTAAACGGCATGACCGATCGATTTCGAAAAATTGTCAGCCCTCAACTCAAAGAAACCATGTCTATCGTCGCTAAGCTGATCAAAATCGGTTGATTCGTTCAAGAGATATCATAAACGAAATTGAAGCTGAAACAGTGTTTTATTTGCTTATCGATCGATTCTAAAAACAAATTCTAAGCAGCTCTTAACATAAAGAAACCAAGTCAATTGCCGTCGATCCGGTCAAAATCGGTTGATTCGTTCGTGAGTTATCGTTGACGAAAGAAAATTAGAGAAAATGTTTTTCCAAATTACTCCGAAATTCCTCGTTCGATCAAACAAAATCTAAAGATTCTTCATGAGGCTAAAAATACTGCGTCGAAGGCCGTCAACTTCGTAAAGATTGGTTCATTCATTCGAAAGTTATTGCAGTGCTCAAAAGATGAGCTCAAAAACGTCATAGGTGCAATTTCAAGCGTATACGTATGGAATTTGCGGAAAGTTGCAGGGATGGCTTTTAGGGTCAACCAATTTTCTAATTATTAACTGCCCGCTAAGAAAATTAAAAATTTTTTCAAATCGGGAAGTTATTGGTTTTACCCAGTTTTGCAAAAATCGAGTTTTCAACAGATCTCGACGTTTAAAGGTCCTAGAAAATCATTTCGAGGGTCCCCGAGAGGGTGTCACTATGTCTGTGTGTGTGTGTGTGTGGGTATTTATATTGAGTGAGGTATATAAACTACACTTTAAGTATAAAACATTCTACATCACTTGAGTTGTGTGCTACCCATCTGCGGGTCTTCAATTGATGGTAATCCACAGTTAACTTTATTCTCATGATGATGGAGCCCGCACTCTCTCTCTAGCTTACCATCAATTGTCTAATTTCGTCGTCAGGTATATAACTGTTGACGTAATTGATTCAATTGATATTATATTGCTTCTTAACCTGGGGGTAATAAAAAAAATTAATGTAACGATATAAATAGAGATAAATTAATTAATAAAAAATAATAATTGGTTAATCTAGAGATCGTCTAGCCTAACTAACGGCTAACCAGAACTATTTAGTTACTCTGCACAAAGACAACAGTGTGACAGAGATCGTCTAGCCTAACTAACGGCTAACCAGGACCAACTTAACACTATTAACACTCTCTATCACGCATGACCCATACTTATCTTCACACACATAACCCACACTCTTGAATGATTTATATTTATAAATTTTAATTTAAAAATGAATTTAATAAATTTGAATAAAATTACTTAATTAAATTATTCAACCATTAGTTTTGATTAAACAATAAATTTACGATTAATAATTAGTTTGAACTAACATTCAACTTCAATTCCTGATTGTAAATTTTGGTTCGGTATTAAAATATCAACTAAATTAAAATTATAGGATCAGATTAAAATTCCTGTCTACTTTACTAACATAGTCTTAATGATATAACAATTATTATTTAACTCGAGAGATTTTAATTCCTTGAATTAACTTTTGTCAATTAAATTAACCACGATATAAATTTTACAATCAATTCCAAAATTAATTAATATAAAATTAATGACGTAAATTAATTAATCATAATCACTTTTCCTTGTGACAATTTTTTACTAACTAATAACTAATTTCTTGGACTTAATGTCCACGCTGTTAATTCTGATATTTCGACAATTCTTTTGAATTTAATAAATTCACGGAGTTAATCTCCAAAATCTATTAATTTTTATAATCAATAAATAAAATAATTTACAATATTAAAAAATAATTCTATAATTAACTCCGAATATAATTCAATATAATTTTATAATAAAAAATGAATTTCATAAGTAGTTCGAAATATAATTTTCAATAAAAATTTAAGATAATTCTCTAATTTGTAAAAATTGACAAAAGTAGAAATATTCGAATTCTTTGCTAGAACATTCGCTAGCTCGGTTGTCTGTGACCTTGGGTATTGGAATTTACTGCGACATAAATTGTACTGACGCTCGACCAAAATTCCACGAATAAAACGCTTGACGATTATTTTCCAAGCGACAAAATTAATCTCTTTACTCGCGTTAATCATTATAAAAATTATAACAATAAATTAAGTAAATTTTTTTGATGTTAATTATTTTTACTTGATTAATTTTTTAGTTGTTAAATTTTTCCCGCAAGGTCTACCCCCTCCTATTCTCCCTTTAGGCCCGAAGATCGAGACGCGTCAGTGCTATGTCGAACAATTATCGATCTCTGGTAACCTATCGATTTAGGGTAATTTTACCCTGTTACAAGCAAAAAATTTGTATACTGTATGGTGATCATTCCACGCCAAATTTACCACCTTTGAACCCGATTTCTTCCAAATTTTTTCAAAATGGGATTCTTTTATTTGATACTTTTAACTTCTCGCTAAGTAAATTAAAAATTTTCAAAAATCGGGAAGTTATTGGTTAGTATTAAACATTGTGGAACTCTTTTCATTTTTTCGAATTCTCCGCAAAATTAAAATTACTATATCGTTTGAAATAACAAAATAATTTAAGAATTTCGTTTAGGCCGTCTAGCCTTCAATTTCGAGTAAATTGCGAAAAACTCAAAAAAATAACGAAAATTTGATGTTTTAGCAAGAAAAAAAATTTTGAGATCCAAGGCAAGCTTAATTTTCATGTATTTTAATCTGTTAAATACTAATTTCGATCGTACTGTAATCATAAACTTTCTTAATTCTAAAAAAATTGTAAAATATCCTTAAAAATTGCAAAAATCGTGAAAAATTGGAATTATCTTGGTACACAAAATTTTGTGGACCCGGATTGGCGAAGATTTTTATGTAACTTAATCTGCTCGATCTGATTTTGCAATAAATTTGGGCCGTAGTCCCTTCAAACATTAATAAAATTGCAAAAAATCGATAACATAGCAGAAAATTGCTGCTAAAAAAATGGAAAAAAATTTTTCAAACACAATTAAATAAATTTCTAAACTAAGGCTGTATTTGTCAAACCAGTAGAAGGCCAAACTTATGCAGATCTCCTGAAGGAAATCAAGGTTAAGGCAAACCCCGTCGAGATTGGCGTAGACATAAAGTCTATAAATCAGATGAAGCACGGAGGTGTTCTTCTCGAAATGGCCCAAAAGACCAAAGACAGCAGTGCTTTTACCGACGCGGTAAAATCAGCTATTGCTAATATCGGTACGGTCAAAATACTAACACCTATAACAACCATCGAGATTCTCGACTTGGATGAAGTCTCTACCGAGGGCGACGTCCGTGAAGCACTTAAACGAGAATTCACTAACGGCCTGGAGATCAAACGTGTAAATCTAACAAAACCCACACCACGAGGCAATCGGGCGGTTTTCTGCGAGATAGACGAGGCCAGCGCACTTGAGGCCCTTTACAAGGCCTGTGTAAAGATCGGTTGAGTTTACTGCCGTATACACCTAATTGCAAAAGTAACCCGCTGCTTTAAATGTCTTGGTTTTAGACACCAAACACGTCAGTGTGCAGGACCAGACAGAAGCAGGTGCTGCTACAAATCTGGCAGAAAGAACCACTTGTCTGTAAGCTGCACGAAGAAGCCGAAATGCTTCCTTTGTACACCGGACAAAGATGCTCAAGATTTCTGGCTCCAGGGCTTGTAGGACATTCCGCACCACACTTGCCGAAGCTACGACTTGGCGGAAATGACACGTATACTACGTGTCACGTATGATACTACAACGAACCCTGGATAGTTGTGCGTTGGCGCAGAACTTACCTCGCCAGCGATTCTTTAAAGAAAAGATCGGCGTTTGCTTCATATTCGAGCAACATCTAA
This sequence comes from Cotesia vestalis, assembly GCA_000956155.1. Classification (NCBI taxonomy): domain Eukaryota; kingdom Metazoa; phylum Arthropoda; class Insecta; order Hymenoptera; family Braconidae; genus Cotesia; species Cotesia vestalis. The sequence continues at coordinate 12,428 of JZSA01002572.1, read as the reverse complement.
ACCTCCACGATAGACCATGGTTTGCAGACAAAACTGGCATGGCAATAAATTCATATTGTGAACACAAAGAACGTTACCGCCAACAACAGCGGAAGTGGAGCAGGTTTTGTCTGGATTTAAGCTCCCACAACCTGCTTCATGAGCGTCTACGTCTCACATAATGAAAAGATTGGTGTGTTCCGACAGAAACTGGCAAATATAGAAGATGCAATCACTAAGTTCTACGGCGAAGTCATCGTAGCTGGTGTCTTCGACGCTAAATCGGTTGAATGGGACGCTGTTTTCTCCGACACCAGAGGTAACAAAGTCGCTGACGTCGCAGCTAGGCTTGACCTCATAGTGCTGAATACCAAGAGCACCATGACCTATAAAAGACTGGGGTACCAAGGGTATCAGGCTTATTGATCCTCCGACAAAATATGCCCGACACAATATCCCCGTGACAAAACATCCCCGACAAGTTATCCTCTAAAACAGTTATAGTATTCGCAAATTTAAATAAAAAAAAATTATAAAAAGGCGCAACACGATTACCCGCGTGTGTTGGCCCATTTTTAGACAAGATATCGTTGTATTTAAAAATTTTAATAATATTGAATTTTATTAATAATTATGGTATCAGGCTTATTGATCCCTGGACAAAATATCCCCGACAAAATATCCCTTGACAAAATATCCCAAAAAAAAATATCCCCGACAAATTATTATTCGGATTTATTATAATTTTCGAAATTAAAAAAAAAATTATTCAAGGGCCCATCATGGTTAAAAGCGTATGTGTTTGTCTAATATCGAATAAACACACAAAAACTCATGTAATTTTAATGTTATGTGTGTATTTATTTTTGTTATTTATGGTTTTATTAATAAATTCTGTCTGTTTGGTATCAATTGTCGGGGATATTTTGTCCAGGGATCAATTATCATGGAACCATAATTATTAATGATTGAATAAATTTATAATATTTTGTCGCAATTTGTTGTTAATTAACATTTTAGACCACCAATTTTATTAAATAATTATGTCTATTTGGTATGAATTGTCGGGGATGTTTTGTCACGGGGATATTTTGTCCGGGATATTTTGTCGGAGGATCAATTATCATGGAACCACAAAGAATCTATCCTCGACATTTTGTTGGTGACTCCAAGGAACACGAAGCTGGTGTACTCTGCAGAACAACCCGATACTAAATACCCGCAGCGAGACTGAAAAAATAGGACTTAACACGATGAAAGAAATTGCTGCCTCATGTGACACCTGTATGTTGCGGCTAAAAAATCGGGGTTTCCGCAGATCGGCGTACCGGTGGTCATTAAACATAGCAGAACTTCGCAAAAGATGCCATAAGCTACGGTGCTGCACAACGAGAGCTGTGAAACTCTTCCTCAACCTGGACTTATATTTGAACGAGTACAAGTAGGTCAAAAAGACGTTAAACCAAGCCATCAAAGCAAGTAAAGCAACGTTGTGGAAAGAGATCTGTTACGATCTCAACAAGGACATCTGGGGTAAAGCCTGCCAAATTGAGACCAAACGAATTGGAAAGGCTTCACCAGAAGCGTCAAAGACGCCTTCCTTCATGGACAGCATTGAAGCAGAGCTTTTTCCCAAACACCCATCGCGGGAGAACAAACACTACGCTAAAAACGGCGAAGTAACATCGATCGTGATGGAGGCTTTGCCACAAACCAACATGGCTCCTGGAAAGGATGATCGACAGCCGGCGGAATCCAGAAAGTCGTAAGGACAGTGAGAGAAGCATTGCCTGGTAGCCTCAAAGCCCGTAAAGTGTGTCCAGTCCTCACACAGACAGTGCCGAGGAGGCAGAACTTCTTTTTCGAGAAACCATTGACGCCGTAGAAAATTGGCTTGAGAAACATCACCTGAAACTTGCCAAGCAGAAAAACAAGATTGTTATCTTGATCCTACAATAGTAGTTCCCAAAACCTTTTGTAGTCGATATGGGCGGGACAACATTGACATCTACGAGGGCACTGCGTTATTTAGGAGTAGTGATCGACGAGAAGCCGTCTTTCTGAGAACACCTCGAAAACGCTTGCACTAAAGCTAACAAGATAGTATCTAACCTGTCGAGAATCATGGTTAACAGGATGGGACCACGGACCAGAAAAAGGAGTGTGCTTCTAGAAGTAGTCCACTCGCCATTACTCTACGGAGCAGATTTATGGGCGGATATCCTTAAACAGTAGACCTACCGGCGCAAGATAGCGGCAGTGCAACGATGAGGAGCGCTCAGAGTCATCTGTGCTTACCGCACGGTTTCAGAAGCAGCCGAATTGGTCATAGCAAGAGTCACGCCAATCGACTCACTAACATTCAAGAAGGCAAAAATCTACGACCCAAAATAAATGGTGACATTTCTAAGAAGGCAAGAGCAAAGATAAAGACGGAAACGCTACACGAGTGGCAGAACCGATGGACATCCGGGGAAACAGACAGATGGATGGTACGCCTGATTCCGAACATTAACGTCTGGCTTTCTCGGAAGCATGCAGAAACCGACTTCTTTTTGGCCCAGCTTTTGACGGGACATGAACAGTTTAACGCCTATCTTTTCAAGATGGGTTTGCACGGCACGCCAACGTGCAAATAGTGCCCAGACGAAATTGACGAAGCTGAACACAAATTATTGGCACCAGGCTCTCCCCTTTTAGCCTGGTGACCTACATGCTCAAATAAGAAGAAAACTGGTGAGCTGTCGCAGCCTACGCACCGCACCTTTTAAAAGAAAAAACTGCAGAAAGGGACCAGTAATCAGGAGCAGGTACCCTGAGGCGCAATACGGACTGGATTGATGTAATGCTTACGCCGGTCCGATCCAGTTATCTCCGTACCACCGACGGGGAAGGAGAGATGAGTTTTTTTTGGTGGGTAAAAATCGCACACTACCGACCATCATCTTTCAATGATAACGGTGTCTTTGAAAGATTTTTTTCGTTTCTCTATAAAAAAAAACACACACATATACACATACATTTACAGACATAGTGACACCCTTGCAGGAGTAGTCAGGGAAGCTTTCTGTGACGTTCAATTTTCAATTTTCTTGATGGGAAAACAAAAGATTTGAAACACACTAATTTTTACTCAAGCCATACAAGGTAAAAATTTTGATCACAAGTTGTATTTTGATTATTAAAGGAAAAGAGTTTTTTCACCAATACGATTTTTTAATTATGACAGGAATCCTTAGTAAAAAATGAGCTGCCAGTCCTGAAAATCCACTTGACGACAAAGAAATTTTGACGGCGATGACAACAGTCATACAAGATGCTCGAAATTGGGATGGTCATCGTCTTCATCGTTTCAAAAAAAATGATTATTATATTAATTGGACTTATTTAATTGTCATATTTCTACAAGCAAACAAATATTCTTGGTAATTTCCGGTTTATTTTCAATTTGTAGCCATATATGTTACATCATGAGTGCACTAATCAAGCGGGAATAGATTGGGATTGCCCAATCGGGCCCCGAATACGTTTATGTGTTATATCTCACTTTGGGATCCCAATTAGAAAACCAAGTTGGGTCTCAAGTGGGAACACGTGGAAATTTTCAATCGGGATGTAGTTAAGAAATTATTAGTGACTGAAGATGGTACGATCATTTGCAAAGAAATATAAGGTCGTTTTACGGTCGTTTCACCGTATAAGATTCGTTTTTATTAAGCAATTTGTTAGTCATCATCGGATACCGCTGAACGATATCGCTGAACGCGGACCGGTGAACGATATCTACTATAATTTTGTTAAATATATACGGTGATTTTACGATGCAAACATGAGTTATGCACGTCTAACTAATAGAGAAATGAGTAATAAACGTCTGTCTTACAATAGTTGATTTACTGATTGTGGTTGCAGAGAAGATAAAAGTACCTAAGTGAATCTACAACTAGATAGTTAAGCTATCTGAGACTCGGTCCGTAACATCCTATTCAGTCACCTAATAAAGTGTCAAAACAAAGTTATTTTTCTTCATTTTACAGATTAAAATAGCTTAAATAAATTTCTATTTTTTTCATGATTTCAATGTAATAATCGTAATTAATAATTTTAATTTTTGATAATTACGAAAATCTTGATTTTGAGATTACGCTGAAATTATTAATTGTATTTAAAAATTCTGGAAACGTAATTGCTAAAAATTAAATTTAAAAAATTAGAAAAACGGTTGACCCTCAAGGCCATCCCTGCAACTTCCCGCTACTCTCGTAATCAAGTGCTCGAAATTGCGCTTATTACGTTTTTATAGTCGAATAGCTCAGAAATATAATTTTCATGTAGTTTTGAGCTCTCCAAGGTCAAAAGTCTGTGAAGAAACTTAATTTTATTAATTTATTGTTTATGTTTAATTTAATAATTAACTACTAAGAACATTAAACAGACATAATTACTTAAATCTCGCGCTAATAATTTTAGATCCCGTCCCACCGCTGGAGCGCGCCGATAATACTGAACTGTTCGCTTGACGATTCTTATTCCGTACTTTTATAAGCGAAAATTATGACGGGAAATAATTTATCTGGTTTATGTAAAAAAATATTTGTTAGAAATTTATATATCGTCGGAAAACACATTATAAATTGTGACGTTATTTTAACGACCGGGGTCTATTTAAAATGAACGTCACTAGCGCCAACGGATTTTTGTAGTTTTAAGTTGATATTTTAAGGCCAAATACCATAGAAAATATAATTTTAACGATTAAAGAAAATTGTTTTGTGAATTAAGTGAGTGTTGATGCCGAGTAACGAAGTTTATAGTTTTAGAGTAAATTTAGAGAATTAATGTTACAGTTGAGATTTTAGAATTTTTAAGAGTAGAGTCAGTTTTTAGAGTCAAGTTGTGAAAATATATTAAGGTCAATTCATTTAAGGGTTTTATTGAGTTATTTTGAGTTTTAGTTTTGTGTTTCGAATTTTGAGTTTTGAGTTTTGAGTTCCGAATTTTTAGTTTTGGGTTTTGAGGTTGCAGAGGACGTGGGTAAGTCAGCGTTACCGTGGAGCGGGACTATAAGTCACCCGGTTCCGTTTGACGTTAGACACCAGTCTAACCCTTTGAGACTTCCAGGTGGAATGCCTAAGTCTGGTTGAGATGCCAGCGCTCCAACATAAAGGAATATGACGAAAGCATATGGGATTAATTTAAGTTTTTGGTTATTTCGTTTACGGTTACGTTTTGAGTTTTTGAGTTTCGATCCCAGCCGTAGTCAGTTCCTGGAGAGCATCCACCAAAGGAATATCCGTACTCAGAACCTCAATTGTTTGATTAAAGATTAAAAATATTTGGGAATTAATTGATTATAGAGATTTTAGTTGTGAGTGAGTCACGTAAAAGAGTCGAGTTTTGGACTTCGTAGAGTACAGTCGTGTTTGGGAGTTGCCGCTGGTCACTTCAGGTGATCGGACGTGCGTAGCGTTTGTTCCAGGTTAAGGTTTCAGTCTTTTGCGTTTTATTTTGTGTTCCTGACAAAAATACATGATGATAAAGTTGTTTAAAAATAAAATAAAAAGTTACTCAGCATCGACATTGTTTCAAAAAGGTATGAGATCGCTTTATTTATTGTAATTTAAGCGTTAATAATTGAGTTCTTGGTCACACGATATGAGATAACCAATTCTATAGAATAATTTTGTGTGTAAATAATTTAGAGTGCGTTGACGGATTTATTTGAGAATATTGTTCAAGTTGTTTAGATTCATTTATTTATTTGAGATTGTTATTTTAGGATTTATTTATTTTGTTGTTAGTTTATTAATTTTATAAGAGTAATGGTCTGTAACATGACTATAGCGGTTCTTTTTGTTAGTTGTATCGTTCCGATAATTTTGTCGTGGTTATATTCAAGTTTGTTAATTAAGATAAAGTTTTGGTTAAATAAATAAGGATTTTGTTGAGCATAAAATTTTGGTGTTGCGAATAAAATCATTGCAATCATGGATCCACTCTCTACTCGAATCACACCCTCTCTCCACGAACCAGCACACTGAGCAACCCCGAGGTATTCCGTTGTCTTTCCGGTCTTTTGGTTATTTTGGTCTATATTTTGTTAAGTATTGTGTTTCTGGTTAAGTTTACGTTTATTGGCTAGTTTGATAATTCCTAGCGAATAAAAATTATCTGATTACGTTTTTACTGGTTTGGTAATCCCAGTGATTAAAAATTACCTGGCGCCCTACTTTTATTGAGACCAGAAACCAAAAATCGGAAAGATACCGAAGTATAATTTAGAATTTTTATAAGAAGTAAGTTCCCGTAAACCCCTAAGAAAAGTAAGATTATAAATTGGCGTCTAACGTCAAGGTCTGTAAGCGGGGAATACTGTAGCGATCAAACATCTGGATCGACTTTGAAAATTCTCGTTATAAAATATATCATAATAAATTAGGAGTTACTTTACCTGGTGTATAAAGGTCGATAGATGATTCTGTATTATCTCTTACTCTTTGAGAATGTGGTGTAATTTGACCATGGGAAATATTTGAATCTAATAGCCGAGTTTCATTTGCTGAGTTGATATTACATTCTTGCTTGGGCCCATCACTGAAATATAATTTGGATTAATATAAAAAGGATTTGTTGAAAGATTTATTCTATTTCATTAAAACAATTACTTATTTTCAATTCTACATCTTGAGAAAAAAATGGCTCTCTCATTTTGGAGAACCAAGTTAACAAGCGGCATTACTATTTAGTTCTAGTGTTCGCTACTGTACCCAATGAACGGGATTGGTTGGGTCGTATTAAACGTCTTGATCGTTTTAACCAGATTCAATGCAATCTTTGAAAACTGAGTTTCAAGTTGAAAGTGAATCGGTTAGATAAAATTCGAGGTTGAGCTCAAATTCCCAACCAAGCCCAAATCACTTATTGTATGTAATCTAGGTAGAAATGAAGTGACAAACATAACACTGCAGTCTACTCAATAGTAATACAGATTGAATATTTACAGTTTATATATTAACTTCCTGCTAAGAAAATTGAAAATTTTCAAAAATCGGGTAGTTATTGTTTCTACCCTGTTTTCCGAAAATCGAGTTTTTATGAGATCTTGACGTTTTGAGGTCCTAGGAAGCTTCCCTGGCTATTCCCGCAATGGTGTGTGTGTGTGTGTGTGTGTGTGTGTGTGTGTGTGTGTGTGTGTGTGTGTGTGTGTGGATGTATGAATTAAATAATGCTGTGAAGCGGGAAGGAATAGGAGTTACAGTTATTATTATGTGAAACGTTCCACATTTACGTAACAGGATACTCGGCAAGAAAGGATTGAGAAAGGAATATGGAGAGGATCTTTTTAATATCAGTTTATAGAATATGCGGAAAAAAATTCAGATAGCTCGGACTGGGATTCGAACCCAGAACCTTCCAAAGACATGTCGGCTACTCTACTATTTGAGCTACCCGGTCTATAGTAAATTTCTCTTTCGTTTATTCTATATACATCAAGCCACACCGACCATCTTACGGCAAACATTTTTTACAAATTAAATAATGCTGTGAAGCGGGATAGAATAGGAGTTACGGTTATTATTACGTGAAGCGTTCTACATTTACAAAACAGGATACTTGGTAGAAAAAGATTGTGAAAGGAATGTGGAGAGGATTATTCAAAAGTTATTGCAGTTTGATACTTCAAAAAATAGCGTTTTATCAATTGTCTATCAGACTTTTGAGCTCAAAGAGCTCAAGAGCATAGAAAAGCTATCTTTTTGGGCTCGAAGAGCTTAAAATAATACAAGAATTGTATTTTTGAGCTCGGAGAACTCAAAAACGTCATAAGTGCAATTTCAAGTGTTCAGGTATGGAATTAACGGGAAGTTGCAGGAATTGCCTCCAGGTTTTACCGTTTTCCTAATTTTTTTCCAACTGTTGTTTTAATAAGAAGTATAAAAATTACGATAAAATAGTGTAATTTATTGTTTTCTTGTAATTAATTAAATTAAACTCAGAGGCAATTCATTGAAAGGGTTCAGCTATCAATCTTTTTCGTAGAAAATTGAATTTTTTACAAAAAAGAGTCCTTTGCAATTTTGGTGTCAGATCAATAGTTTAGGAAAAAAAAAATAAAAAAACCACGACTTTTGAGCAAAAATCAAAAATACAATTTTTTACTGGCGAGATAGCTTATAATTTGTAAATGAGCTGTCAGAGCTTTTAAAGAGGGAGGATCTCTCTACAACTCCCGCCTATCGTTAAATAAATATCATGAAATGTCGCTATGCTATAGTAAGCATTTTTAAGCAATAAAAATGAGTTTCACGAGTTAATTATATGGGAAAACTTTAAATTCATTTAGTTAGTTCTTGAAATTTTAATTAAGAACTACCCTGATTAAAAAATAGTATTGAGACAAAGAAAAAAGTATTGAAAAGAATTGGTTTTCTTGTTAATCCAATTCTTTTCAATACCTTTTTCTTAGTCTCAATACTTTTTTTTTAATCAAATATCTTTTGGTGGGAATTTTTAGGTAGATTGAATCGAAATCCATCTATTGCATTGGCCTTCATGTCAAAATTAACTCGGAAATTTGCTGTAATTTATAATACCATCAACATCTATTTCACACAATTGTCTACGATTAATCAGAAAGCCAATCAAGGACGAAGGAACACCTTTGCAGCTAAAATTGTGAGTAATTAAAACAAGTTAACTGGCACACGTGGGAACTTCTGTCCGAAAATAATTAATTTATTGAAAGACAAAAACAATCATCAATTTACGGGAGCGGAATATCCCAGGGCAGCGAATTCCAATTTTTACGAAATCTAGTTGATTATTCCTTATCCGCGAGGTGTAGTGGCCTAGGTAATTAAATTTTTAGGATAAGCAAAAATTTAGTGTTTTAATATTTATAATATAAATATATTTATTATATATATATATATATATATATATACTAGCCGTTTCCCGCCCCCTTCGCTGGGCAAATGGAAAAAGGAAGTAAATTAAATTATATGTTTCATTTTTATTTTTTTTCATATTTCTATTATTCTCCTTTTTTTTTATTTCTGTATGAACTTGAATATGCCCCGCGGATAGAACTGTAAGCATCGATATTGTTTGGATGCACAAATTCCAAATTCCATCGAAATAGCCTGTATCTTTCATCCATGCGATTTATTTATTCATTCAATCAAAATTTAATAAAAAATTGAAAATACATATTTTCTTATTGGTTAGAATTCAATAATCAATTTTGTAGATATGAAAATAATTGTGCGAGATTTCAAATTTGGATTACATGTACACATGTAAGGTTAATCAATAAACAAAATTATATAAAACTTTCCAATGTTGTTTTGTTTATTTGTTTTTCTTAATTTAAACGTATGAATAAATGAATAAATGAATAAATAAATAAACAAACATCTGAATCATCAACTTCTCATCAACGCAAGAAGAAAGTTCAATATAAATGTCAATGATCGACCATTCTTCCGGCAAGGCCGACGTTATTAGTAAGTCTTTTTCATCAGTCGAACTATAATTTAAGTTCTTTTTCATATTATTGAAATATCAACTAATTTTTTTTTTCTTTTTTAGATTTACCGGTTACGTTCGCGAGTTATTTGGCTACCGTGAATATCTCTCCACGGATCATTTCTCTTTCAGCATCCGTGATGACGTAGGTCATTCCACGTCATCATGGTCGTTGACAACTCACACGAACTGCAATTTTCAATCGATGTACATCAAGTAAATACAAAAAAAAATAAAGGTTATGGCTAAATGTACGGTGACTTACGATTTAATTAACATATTTGATTTTCGTACGTTTAGCAATTAAAAAAAAAAAAACATATTTTTTTAATAATAAATTAATAATTTTATCGTAAAGGTGTCAGGTGTTTGCCTCTATGGACGTTCATTTGATGTCAGTGAAGACTACTCGCCATTTGAATTTCGGGTGTTCAGTTTTCAATATTTCATTCGCACCACTTTATTTTTTGAACCGCAAAGCCGTAGATTGGAAAGGCGAGTAGTCGAAAGTGAAATGGAAGTCGATTAATTATTTCGTAAAAAATTGTGATTTAGTTTATCAATTTATTTATGTTTTACTGTTTAAGTCAAATTTCCTTAATTTCAATAAAAATTTTTCCTAAATTATTTATTTTTTTTTTAAGATTAAAATAAATGTAGAAAAATTAAAAATGAATAAAAAATTAAAAATAAAAAGAAATCCCTTGTTAAAAATACTGATTGAAAAGAATTGAGAAGCGGTCACTCCATGCAAACTGTATATCTATATATACAAACAAAAGAATTGAAATTATTGAAAACAATTCGAATTTCATCATTTTTAATTCTTTTCAATCAATATTTTTAAACAGGAATAAAGAAAATAGAAAAATAATAATAAATTAAGTTAATTTAATTAGATATTTTTATTGAATTAAAATAAATAACAAAAATTAAAATAAATGGGAAAAAAAGTTGAAAAAAAAAATTTTTTTTAAATAATGATTAAATGGATTTAATTTGATTTTTCTTAAAATTGAAATTTAAAAAAAAATATAAATGCATGAAAAAAAATTTGAAAAAACAAAAAAAATCATTAGAAAAAAATAATGAATTAAAATAATTATCTATTTCAATTCACCCAGCGAAGCAGGCGGGTAACGGCTAGTTAATTAAATAAAAAAAAAAAAACAATTGACTTTAACCTTTTCTATTTGAACAGTAAAAAAATATGGAGTAGAATTATTTGGAGTCTGTAGAAGTTACAGTTTGGAAACATAAATTTAACATTCTCACACCCACCCCCGCAATCCCTATTGGAAATAGAATTTCGTAATATCCTATTTGAGATGATTTCTGCATGACAAATAAAAGATTACTACCAAATTTAGAGTCTATAGAGGTAACAGTTTGGAAATAGAAATTTCACATTTTAACACCCACTACCGCAATCTTTTTCGGCTGTGAGTTGTTGTGAAATCCGCTCTTAAATCATTTCTGCATCACATATAGAAGACTCTAGCTAAGTTTGGAGTCTGTAGGAGCTACGGCTTAAAAAATAAAAATTTTCATTGTTAAACCACCCCCGCAACCCCCTGTGGGGTGAGCTACCGTAAAATTCGTTCATAGACTATTTCTACATCTCTTACAGAAGATTCCTACCAAATTTGGAATTTATAGGAGCTGTAGTTAGTAACGTATTATTTTCCTAATCGGTAGATCTCAAATAAATAATAGTTTTCTACGTTACACTTCGTCCATTTCAGCTATCTCTCGATCCTTCAGGAACCCCGACTGGCGCCAGCAGACTTTTGTTTCACCGGTATCGGCAACCGAGATACGATAAACTTAAATTTTATGTTCCTAGAAAACCAAGATAGGTCTTGACGGTAACGGAATACCTCGGTGTTGCTCAGTAATGCTGGTTATGGAGAGAGGGTCGTGATTTGGTCTCTCAAAGGAAATAATTTTCCACACAAAACGGGACTAAACGATTACTAGTACACAAATCGGTACCCCCAAACTAATACTCAATCTTAATAATCGGAAAATAATTTAATTCGATATATAAAATATCGCGGAAGCAGTCCTGAACGACACGAAACAAAGACCATGGCCTGGGCCATAGGTCTACGTTAACAGCATGCGTGAGGCACGCCAGCTTCGGTACGAGAGACTCACTTGACTCTCAACGCGATGCTCACTCACACAACGAGAGCTCGCAATCGACTTACTTTATCGATACACATTTGACGCTGCCTCGCATATATAAAATATCGCGGAAGCAGTCCTGAACGACACGAAACAAAGACCATGGCCTGGGCCATAGGTCTACGTTAACAGCATGCGTGAGACACGCCAGCTTCGGTACGAGAGACTCACTTGACTCTCAAACGATGCTCACTCAACGAGAGCTCGCAATCAACTTCTTTTATCGATGCACATTTAATGCTGCCTCGCAGCGACGGTACGTCCGTCCTCCATGAGGACTTCCACAAGACTCTCTCAATAAATAATCCGGTCCTAAACCGGACTTCCACACACAATCCTTACTCTTTCGCTACTCAAGCCAGACTGCTCCACAAAACAATCCTTACCTATCCGCGACTCAAGCTAGACTGCTTTTCAAAACCGTCCTTACTAATCCACGACTCAAACTAGACTGCCTCTCACCGTACCCCTACTACATTTATACCACCTGCTACATGCGCTCAACTCACCTGCACGCTACTCTCAGACACACATATCCCCCACATTCACTTCTACACTCACACAACTAGAGTCCCAGACCTACCAGTGATCCTGCTCCCCTGGGAGCTCAGACAGAACTCGCGACTACCCTCGAGCATCCAGCAATCGAGGCCTGTCAACCGCAACCTACCGCATGAGACTGTCAAAACTTCCGTACTTCGGGGCGACGACATTCCAGTCGCTCCTCTACA
>JZSA01002562.1:0-12433 GCA_000956155.1 Cotesia vestalis | reverse complement strand
TGTTGAAATAAGAGCAATAAATTATTTTATTTTGTGTTGGTTGCTAAGCAACAAATTAAAAAAAAAAAAAAAAATTGTTTAATTAACTTTATAAAAGTTTTGTTTCGTCAGTTAATTAGTAATCACCAATGTAGTAACATTTAATAATATAACTTATTTAATTATTTAATAATTATCGAATTTATTATAAAATAACAGGTTATGTGCCCAGACACGTAAATACGTAATTTTATTCTAATAAAAATATTACGGTAGTCCGCGATAGTATTTTCGGTTAGTCATTGCAATACTTGCGGAATATAAACATGGATTCGATAATTAGGTCGAGTAATAGTGGAGTGATTAAGTTAGAAGGTCAAAGAAATCGGGTCGTTTGGAAATTTCAAATTACCGTGCTGCTGAAAGGTCTTGGAATTTTTTTAATTGTGGATGGGACGACTACAAAACCAGAAGAAGAGGTTCAAGCTCAAGACTGGATTAAAAAAGATGGTAGTGCTCAAAGTTTAATTGTAACAAGGCTGACGGAGAGTACAATGGCTCATATCGTGTGAAACTGCAGCTGATATGTGGAGGAAGTTATTGAGTATCTATGAGCAAAAATCGGAATCGAGCATACATTTAGTTCAACAACGTTTCTTTTCATATAAGTATGAAGAAGGTATGGAAATATCCGTATTTGTATCTAAGGTTCAAGAGTTAGCAAGTCAATTAAATAGTTTGGGTGAAAAAGTTTCTGATAATTTTATTATGACTAAAATACTAATGTCATTACCAGAAAAATTTAAATATATTATGTCTGCATGGGAATCTGTTGCTGAAAACAGTAAAACAATTGATAATTTGGTTGCTAGGCTCATATCAGAAGAGAAAAGAATGACAAAAAGTGAGGAAACAGTTGCTCTAGTTGGTAAGGAGATTAATTTAAAAATTAAATGCTATGGATGTAATAAATTTGGTCATATTAAAAAAGACTGCACAGAAACAAAAGAAGTAATATGTTTTTAGGGCAAGAAAAGTGGTCATGTCATTAAAAATTGCAGAATTCGAATCGCCAAAGAAGAGAGAGAAGGAAAGGAAGATAAAACGAATGCATTTATTATGACAGCTAAGGCATTTATGAGTGGATCAGAAAATGATAAGTGGTTTGTGGATAGTGGCGCTACTAAACATATTTGTTATATGAAAAGTTTATTTACTGAATATAGTAAATTGAGCGAGAAAAAAGTTGTTGTTATTGGAGATGGAACAAGACACAGGGCTGTAGGTGTTGGTAAAATTAAATTAGAAGTATTTAATGGACAGTCGTGGATTGCAACAACTCTCTACAACGTATTGTTTGTACCAAGTATGATTATTAATTTATTTTCGGTGAGATGTGCTACTGACAAAGGTTATGTTATGATGACTGATAAAGATAAGTGTCAATTTATTAAAAATAATGAGATAGGTGCTATTGCTGTTAGAAGTGGAAAAATGTATGAGATGAAATTTCGATATTTACCTAACCTTAAAAATGATGTTATAGTAAATGTTGGTAAATCTTCAACTACGTTGTCAGAGTGGCATGAAAAATTAGCTCATCAAAATATGGATCAAGTAAAAAAGATTTTAAAGAAAAATAATATTAAAGTTCCTGATAGTGAAAATATTTCATGTATTGGATGTTTAAAAGGTAAACAGCACAGAAGTTCGTTTGGTAAAAGTGATTTTAAATCAACAAAGATTGGTGAATTAATTCATGTTGATGTATGCCCTGGCGGTTTCGGCAATACGGTGAAAGCACAGCCGATTAACGGTTGTTTTACGGTCGTTTCACCGTATAAAGTCCGTTGTTACCGAGCGAGTTGTCAGTCTGCATCGGATACAGTTGTGAACGATATTCACTGTGAATTAACAAAATATATACGGTGCAAACGCAAGTGAATCTACGATGTTATGACCGACATCAGACAACAGTTAGTTATACTCCCGAGCAGAATGGTAAAGCTGAGCGAGAAATGAGAACTTTGGTCGAAGCAGCAAGAACTATGATACAAGCAAAAGATATGGAGAAGTGTTTCTGGGCTGAAGCAGTAAATACAGCGGCATTTGTTATTAATAGAACTGGAAAAAGTAAATTGGAAAATAAAACTCCTTATGAAGTCTGGTCTGGTAGAAAATTTGATATGAGTAATTTGAAAGTTTTTGGATCAAAAGTTTTTGTACATACTCCAAAACAAAAACTTTTGAAATGGGATGCCAAAGGAGAGGAAGGAATTTTCCTTGGTTATGGGGAAAATACAAAAGGATATAGAATTTATTTACCAAGTAAACGGTCAATAGAAATTAAACGTGATGTAAATTTTATTGTTAATAATACTGAAGAATCAATAAATAATTTTGATACAATTAAAAATCAAGAAGAATTTGTAATACAACAAGAAATTAAATTACAAGAAGACGATAAATTACCAGAAGAAATTGTATTGCAACAAGAAGATAATTTACCAGAAGAAAATATATTACAAGAAGAAGAAACTTTGATACAAAGTGACGCTAGTGAAAATGAACAATTTTTTAGTGACTTGGAAGAAGAAGCAGCAATTGAAGATGAACCAAAGAAAAGAAATCGAAAATTACCTTATTGGATTAAAGATTATGTAACAAGTTTTATAAGCATGAATAATGAACCAAAAACTTATGCTGAAGCTATGGCAAGAGACGATTCAGAAAAATGGTCAGAAGCTGTTGAAAAAGAATTAGAAGTTTTAAGAAATAATAATGTATGGATTGAAGATAAATTACCTAAGGATAAGACACCAATTAGCAGCAAATGAATTTTTAAAATTAAATCAAATGGAGATGGAGATGTAACTTTCAAAGCAAGGTTAGTAGCTCGTGGTTTTGAACAACAAGATAATTTAGATGAGAGTGAAATTTATAGTCCAGTTGCTAAATTAACTACTGTACGAGTATTCATTGCAGTTGCAACCATGCTAGGACTATTGATACATCAAATGGACGTAAAAGGAGCTTTTTTATACGGTAAAATAAATGAAGACGTGTACATGCTGTTACCAGATGGAGTTCAGTGTAACTCAAAGATTGTCAAGTTACAAAAATCTATTTATGGTTTAAAGAAGTCGCCAAGGTATTGGAATGAAACATTTGATGAAGCGGTTACTAATGAAGGTTTTATAAAATCTATGAATGATCATTGTTTGTATATCTTACTTAAAGGTTCTAATATCTTATATTTATTATTATATGTTGATGATTTATTGCTTTGTGGTAATGATGAAAATGAAGTAAGTAAAGTAAAATCAATATTAAAAAGTAGATTTGAAATGAAAGATCTTGGTTTAGTTTCTGATTTCCTTGGAATTAATATTCAACAAAATGTTAATCAGAAAATAACTATATCAAAAATCAGACAACAGTTAGTTATACTCCCGAGCAGAATGGTAAAGCTGAGCGAGAAATGAGAACTTTGGTCGAAGCAGCAAGAACTATGATACAAGCAAAAGATATGGAGAAGTGTTTCTGGGCTGAAGCAGTAAATACAGCGGCATTTGTTATTAATAGAACTGGAAAAAGTAAATTGGAAAATAAAACTCCTTATGAAGTCTGGTCTGGTAGAAAATTTGATATGAGTAATTTGAAAGTTTTTGGATCAAAAGTTTTTGTACATACTCCAAAACAAAAACTTTTGAAATGGGATGCCAAAGGAGAGGAAGGAATTTTCCTTGGTTATGGGGAAAATACAAAAGGATATAGAATTTATTTACCAAGTAAACGGTCAATAGAAATTAAACGTGATGTAAATTTTATTGTTAATAATACTGAAGAATCAATAAATAATTTTGATACAATTAAAAATCAAGAAGAATTTGTAATACAACAAGAAATTAAATTACAAGAAGACGATAAATTACCAGAAGAAATTGTATTGCAACAAGAAGATAATTTACCAGAAGAAAATATATTACAAGAAGAAGAAACTTTGATACAAAGTGACGCTAGTGAAAATGAACAATTTTTTAGTGACTTGGAAGAAGAAGCAGCAATTGAAGATGAACCAAAGAAAAGAAATCGAAAATTACCTTATTGGATTAAAGATTATGTAACAAGTTTTATAAGCATGAATAATGAACCAAAAACTTATGCTGAAGCTATGGCAAGAGACGATTCAGAAAAATGGTCAGAAGCTGTTGAAAAAGAATTAGAAGTTTTAAGAAATAATAATGTATGGATTGAAGATAAATTACCTAAGGATAAGACACCAATTAGCAGCAAATGGATTTTTAAAATTAAATCAAATGGAGATGGAGATGTAACTTACAAAGCAAGTTGCAACCATGCTAGGACTATTGATACATCAAATGGACGTAAAAGGAGCTTTTTTATACGGTAAAATAAATGAAGACGTGTACATGCTGTTACCAGATGGAGTTCAGTGTAACTCAAAGATTGTCAAGTTACAAAAATCTATTTATGGTTTAAAGAAGTCGCCAAGGTATTGGAATGAAACATTTGATGAAGCGGTTACTAATGAAGGTTTTATAAAATCTATGAATGATCATTGTTTGTATATCTTACTTAAAGGTTCTAATATCTTATATTTATTATTATATGTTGATGATTTATTGCTTTGTGGTAATGATGAAAATAAAGTAAGTAAAGTAAAATCAATATTAAAAAGTAGATTTGAAATGAAAGATCTTGGTTTAGTTTCTGATTTCCTTGGAATTAATATTCAACAAAATGTTAATCAGAAAATAACTATATCAAAACAAAGTAACTATTTACAGAAAATTTTAAAAAAATTTGATATGACTGAATGTAGAGAAATGTTGACTCCTATGGACCAGAAATTTAAATTTGATTTGCTTTTAATTAACAATAATAATAAATATTTAGAAAATAAATGTAGGCAATTGATAGGAAGTTTAATGTATGCAATATCTGGTTCTAGACCTGATTTATGTGCAGCTGTATCTTTTTTAAGTCTTTATCAAGTAAATGCAAATGAACAATTATACAAAACTTTTAAAAGAATTCTACGTTATGTAAAAGCTAATTTGAATATGAATCTGGTCTATAAATGTAATGATAATGATTTTATTGTTGGATATGTTGATGCTGACTGGGGAGGAGATTGTAACGACAGAAAATCTACTTCAGGATATTGTTTTAAAGTTTTTGGATGTACTGTTTCTTGGTCTTGTAAAAAACAAGCTTGCGTTACGTTGTCCTCAACAGAAGCAGAATATGTAGCTCTAAGTATGGCAGTGAGTGAAGCATGTTGGTTAAAAAATTTATTATTAGATTTTAAAATACCTAACGTAATTAATAAGCCAGTAATTATTTATGAAGACAATCAACCTGCTATTAAAGTAGCTAAAAATCCAGAGCATCATAAAAGATTAAAACACATTGATATCAAATATCATTTTATTAGAGAAAAAGTTGCAGAAGGTTTAATTGATATTAAGTATATTAATACTCAGAAACAAATTGCAGACATGTTTACAAAACCTCTTGGTAAAGAATTGTTTGTTGAATTTAGAAAAGAATGCGGACTTAAATTGTTATAAAATATTTTATTGAGGGGGTGTGTTGAAATAAGAGCAATAAATTATTTTATTTTGTGTTGGTTGCTAAGCAACAAATTAAAAAAAAAAAAAAAAATTGTTTAATTAACTTTATAAAAGTTTTGTTTCGTCAGTTAATTAGTAATCACCAATGTAGTAACATTTAATAATATAACTTATTTAATTATTTAATAATTATCGAATTTATTATAAAATAACAGATTAAGTTGCAAATTCAACGAAAAAAATGTTTAATTGTATTTTTCTGAAGTTTTTTTATTTTTAAATAAATTTCTCATTTAAATCACACCATAATATTTGAATTTATCATTTAATAATTCAAATTTAATGAAATTCTAGCTAAAAATATATTGTGTATGATCATTACGAAGAATATGGGATGTTTCTTTGTTGCTGTGTATTGTGATTCTGATTAATTGCGCTTTATTTTTATTGCTCTAGTAGTACTACTGAGCTTTCACTTGACCTTGAATGCGTTCAACAAATTTCCCCTTTAATTGCAGCGCTTTCTTTGTTTTCGCGTACTAATCCCGCAAGAGTTAGAACAAAGCTTAGTGTGCATTGATCAGTGTGACGCCGTTGTATGTATACTTTGTTAAATTTGAGGTTAGATCGACTTTAACAATCATTAAAATGAGTGAAAAAATTGGTAATAAAACTTGGAATTATTTAATTGGATTTGAAAGAAGCCAAATAAATAATAAAAAGCTGCCTTACTGAATTTGTTTATGTATAAACATCAGTCTTTAAAATTAACTATTCGAAATAGTGCTACTAGTGTTATTAACGATACTAATACTATTTGGGCTAGTTCCAAGATTCCAACTATACGTCCTTAGCACAGTCTTGCGAAGTTGGAAAAATTTTATGCCGAATATATAAAAGTGAAGACACATCATAAGAGGGGAAAAAGATCGAAAGCACAAAAAAAGACCATTCGGCAGCCGAAATGGAAGTAGATTTCACATAAAGTAAATTTTTATTATAAATATTAATAATAATTCATTTATTTATTTATTAATTGTATATAATAATAACAACATAATCTATTTATTTATTAATTATATATAATAACTTAAAATTTTTTACACTTATTTTCTTTTTACGAATTTTTTATTTTCAAAGGTTACTTATAACTACAGAACAAATCGTAATAATAATAATAATAATAACAAAAAAAAATGCATTGAGAATTAGAATAAAACTATGAATAGATTTTGATTTTTGTAGTCTATCATCAAATTCCAGTGGGTTGAAACGAACATATTCTGATTTTGCGAATGAACTCCCTGTACCTCCTAAAAAGAAAAAAATTAATATTTTAACTCCAGAACTTGTATCAGCTTTAGATCGCACTGGAACTAGTGATAGAGATGCAATGTTTATCATTGCAGCTGTTATAGAAAGTCTGGGATTAGATATTGATAAATATAATGTGAGTTATTCTTCTATTCGCAATGCACGTATTTCTAAGAGAGAAGAAATTGTCGATGCAATTAAAAAAGAAAAAATAGACGAATCTTGCGTAGTTTATTGGGATGGAAAAATGCTACCTACAGGACAAGGAACATCAAACGCAGAACGGCTCTCGATACACATTTCAGGAATAAGTGGCGAAAAATGTTTAGAAGCTCCGTTGCTTTCTGACGGCACAGGTATAAGTCAAGTTTCAGCCATATTTCAGGCTCTGACGACACGCAATATTTGCGATAATATTAAAAAAATGTGTTTCAATACGACTGCTTCAAACACATGTAAATTGTCAGATTGTTAAATTACATTTTCAAACCTACGCTAGTCATAATAATTAAAGGATATAATAAGGAGTCTAAATTTTTGGGTGTTTTTCAACGAGCTGTAACTTTGAATAGAATGATTGTAGAGCAAAAACAAAAAAATTAGGAAAACGGTTGACCCTGAAGGCCATCCCTGCAACTTCCCGCCAATTCTATACCTAAACGCTTGAAATTGCACTTATGACGTTTTAGAGCTCTTCGAGCTCTTAAATACAATTTGTGTATTATTTTGAGCTCTCCGAGCTCAAAAAAATAGCTTCTGTATGCTTTTGAGCTCTTCGAGCTCAAAAGTTTGATAAAACACTATTTTTTTAATTTTCAAATCGCAATAACTTTTGAATGAATGAACCGATTTTCACGCGGTTGGCAGCATTCGACGCAGTTTTTTAAGTTTCATAAAAAAATTTTTGAGTTTATATCGACAGAGAGGAAAAATTCGGAGTAATTCCGAAAAAACGCTTTTTTCGGATTTCTTTCGTCAACGATAACTCACGAACGAATCAACCGATTTTGACCGGATTGGCGGCGATCGACGTGGTTTTTTGATGTTAAGAGCTGATTAGTTTTTGAAATTGATAGGTACAGCCGTTTAAAAGTTATTCCATAAAAACCACTTTTAAAAAAATTTTTTTTGTAGTTTTTTTACGATTTCTCAAAATCTATCGGTCCGAATCGGTTCAAATTTTCAGGAAATCTAAGTTTGGGCAAGCCCTTTCGAATGGCACCAACCGCGATCAAATCGGTCAAGCCGTTCAAAAGTTATAAGAGGGTCACATACATCCACACACACACACACACACACACACACACACACACACACACACACACACACACACACACACACACACACACACACACACACACACACACACACACACACACACACACACACACACACACACACACACACACACACACACACACACACACACACACACACACACACACACACACACACACACACACACACACACACACACACACACACACACACACACACACACACACACACACACACACACACACACACACACACACACACACACACACACACACACACACACACACACACACACACACACACACACACACACACACACACACACACACACACACACACACACACACACACACACACACACACACACACACACACACACACACACACACACACACACACACACACACACACACACACACACACACACACACACACACACACACACACACACACACACACACACACACACACACACACACACACACACACACACACACACACACACACACACACACACACACACACACACACACACACACACACACACACACACACACACACACACACACACACACACACACACACACACACACACACACACACACACACACACACACACACACACACACACACACACACACACACACACACACACACACACACACACACACACACACACACACACACACACACACACACACACACACACACACACACACACACACACACACACACACACACACACACACACACACACACACACACACACACACACACACACACACACACACACACACACACACACACACACACACACACACACACACACACACACACACACACACACACACACACACACACACACACACACACACACACACACACACACACACACACACACACACACACACACACACACACACACACACACACACACACACACACACACACACACACACACACACACACACACACACACACACACACACACACACACACACACACACACACACACACACACACACACACACACACACACACACACACACACACACACACACACACACACACACACACACACACACACACACACACACACACACACACACACACACACACACACACACACACACACACACACACACACACACACACACACACACACACACACACACACACACACACACACACACACACACACACACACACACACACACACACACACACACACACACACACACACACACACACACACACACACACACACACACACACACACACACACACACACACACACACACACACACACACACACACACACACACACACACACACACACACACACACACACACACACACACACACACACACACACACACACACACACACACACACACACACACACACACACACACACACACACACACACACACACACACACACACACACACACACACACACACACACACACACACACACACACACACACACACACACACACACACACACACACACACACACACACACACACACACACACACACACACACACACACACACACACACACACACACACACACACACACACACACACACACACACACACACACACACACACACACACACACACACACACACACACACACACACACACACACACACACACACACACACACACACACACACACACACACACACACACACACACACACACACACACACACACACACACACACACACACACACACACACACACACACACACACACACACACACACACACACACACACACACACACACACACACACACACACACACACACACACACACACACACACACACACACACACACACACACACACACACACACACACACACACACACACACACACACACACACACACACACACACACACACACACACACACACACACACACACACACACACACACACACACACACACACACACACACACACACACACACACACACACACACACACACACACACACACACACACACACACACACACACACACACACACACACACACACACACACACACACACACACACACACACACACACACACACACACACACACACACACACACACACACACACACACACACACACACACACACACACACACACACACACACACACACACACACACACACACACACACACACACACACACACACACACACACACACACACACACACACACACACACACACACACACACACACACACACACACACACACACACACACACACACACACACACCAATTAAAGGTATGAATTAATTCAATTTTACATTAATAATTGTGTATTTAAATGATGAACTAGTTTTTGACACATTTTTGTGTGTATTAAGGACTTATAAGTATTTAATTGATAAATTTTGAATATCTTTTTGCTCGAATATTTTACAAAGTGTATTTTTTCATTAACTTTATTTACAAATTTAACTAATTACATTATCATTCACTATCAAAGAAGCTCATTGGTTGCTGATAATGATTACAGTTTTCTCACTTTTTTATTTTTCTTTCTTTTCATATTTTTCAATAAGAATCGACATCCAAGAGACGACTATAAAGAATTACTGGAACTAGACAGTATCTTTTTGGGTGGTGGAGGTGAGAAAGTTCAATTTAAAGCCCCTGGCGCTTGTCACCATGCAAGATGGCTTTCAAAAGCTCTTTATTGTTTGAAGATATATTTATTTCATAAGCAGCTTAAAGTACCAGCTGAAAAACAAACAGATGCTTTGCGAAAAATTTGTGTTTTTGTTGTATTATTTTACGTGAAAATATGGTTTACTGCTCCATATGCGATAAAAGCCCCAAACTCAGACTTACAATTAGTAAAAGATCTTATCGAACATCGAGAAATTCATCCGGAAATCGCTAATGCAGCACTTGAAAAATTATCTAAACATCTATGGTATTTGCATGAACAACTTGCTTGCTTGGCGCTGTTTGATAATACAGTATTACCAGAAGAAAAATTCAAAATTTCGAAAAAAATTAATGGTATTCCCGCTGTTAAGCAATCGAATAAGCATTACTCAGAGCCTTACAAAACAATTACTTCACTCAGTGAAAAAAACATCAGTGATTTTGTGACACCAAATTCAGTTTTCATCTTTAAACAGTTTAACCTTTCATATGAATTTTTAAATTCTGAATTTCATACATGGGAATCAAATTTTGAGTACCAAAAATGTTCTGAAACATTCAAAAAGTTAAAAGTTGTAAATGATACTGCTGAGCGAGGAGTAACTCTGACTCAAAGATTCAATAAAGCTTTCACCCGCAATGAAGATGAACGACAAAAAGTTTTTCAAACAGTACAGCATCACCGTTCGCAACATAAACTGTGTACTAAATCAACTTACAGCGTAAAGAAAATGGTGTAAAATATTTAATTTATCGTATTTGATCATACATGTAGTTGAGTTCAAAGTTACATAGAGCTGACATCTTAGTAATTTATTTACAAATAAAAAAACTTCTGAAAAATACAAATAAAAATTTTTTTCGTTGAATTTGCAACTTAATCAATAAGTAATTACTAATTATAATTATGATACGAATAAAAAAATCAATATTTTTTAAGATTTGATTCAACATTTTGTGGAAATTCAATGCTACGTAAACTTCAATGACTAATATCTCAGAAAATATCGATCTTAGTGATTTGGTCCTAAGAACCTTTTTTTGTAGAAAATTAAATTTCCTACAAAATAATAATCCACATTTTTTCTGTACGTCTTGTTGTTTATGAGATAATGAGTGAAAAAACAAGAATTCTATGAAAAATGCGGTTTGGTGGTCCGTACTACCCCACCAGTATGAGTTACGACTTCGCGACAACGGACACTTTTGTAGAGCATTCAATTCTGAAAAAAACCCGTCCATGGTCAAAGCGATGCTATGAAATGCCACTGAGCTATAGAAATTACAAAAAAAAATTAGGAAAACGGTTGACCCTACAGGCCATCCCTGCAACTTCTCGCTGATGGTTCCATACTTAAGCGCTCAAAATTGCACTTATTACGTTTTTGAGCTCTTTGAGCTCAAAAACATAATTTTCGTGTCATTTTGAGCTCTCCGAGCTCAAAGAGATAGCTTTTCTAGGCTTTTGAGCTTAAAAGTCTCCTAGAGATTTAATAAAACACTATTTTTGAATTTTCAAATCGCAATAACTTTTGACTGAATGCACCGATTCCCACGTTCTTGGCGGCGATCGACGC
>JZSA01002557.1:0-14157 GCA_000956155.1 Cotesia vestalis | reverse complement strand
CAAATATGCAAATTTGTCGAATCCCTGTTATTTCTCTAGAGTTAAGTTTAAATTGGTTGCGGAACATGAATATTTTTAAAGAATAGATTGCTTTTGCCATCCAACGAGCGTGGTGCATAGCACCAGGTCGCTTAAAAGAAATCTCTTTAGATGAAGTAGTATTTAAGAATAATAATGATAGCTCCAGAAGTTCGTAGTAATCATCTCTCGGTTGTGATACCTAGAAAATAAGTTATTAAAATCAATTGATAGAACAAATAATTTTTAGGTCTTATTTTATATATTAATCAAATTTGTTTGAAATTGTAAAATTTCACATAATTATTTTCTGGATTTTCAAGTCCAAAAAAAAGTAATTTAAGACATACGTTTAAGATTTACACACGACATTTAACGACATTTAAATATATTATAACCTTACTTGTAAATGATTTGTCATAGATGTTACTATTTCTTCTTTTACATCTTCAAGAGCATTGTGTATGATTGGGTCTAAAATTCCTGGAGTATAATTTGACGTGTTAAAATCACTCCACTTGTTTTTAAACCGTAAAAACATTGGTACATTTGGGCCGGATGAAGTTGGCCAATAGATTTCAAATACTCGTTTTAATACAATTTCGAATATATGATGTCTGCATGGTAGATATACCAATTTCTGCTCCAACTCGTCTTCAATCAGTTGACAAGTACCGCCGTGAATTCCTTAATAACAAAATAAAAAATTAAACGTAAGTAAAAAATTAATTTGTATGACAATGACCAAATCAAATCTGATTGTAAATATTTGTATTAACTGCTGGAATTAATACCTGTATTAACAGCCGCCGTATCGAAAGACAGTGCTTTTATTTTACGACTAATACCCCAATCGAATAGAGTTTTTACAATAGCTTCAGCCTGATTTTTTGCAGTACCAGACCCCATATTGGGCACACGTAATATTTGTTCACTGCCTGATGATGATATGATAATTGGTAATCTATCAACTTTTTCCGTACCAACAATATCGGGTAATATTTTTCCGTCCCAGTGTAACACAAAATTATCCTGGTTTTTAAGCCCGTCTTTTAATTTAGCAGCCATGTTACTTCGAAATTTTTGGCGAGCTCGATGAATTGTCGAATGACTCAATTTGCAGCCTCTGATGTCAATATTAACACTTTTGAGAGTAGCAGCTACAATATATACAGAATTTCTGCTGCTAACTTTCCCACGATCAAGAGCAGCTGCAAGTTCGGGTGTCATAATGTTAATTTGAAGTGCTTTCGGTTTCGATTTGTTTTTTATTCCATCTTCAAAATCAGAGACATTGTGAGAGAATTGACTAGTAGTAGAAACGGTAGATTTTGATTTCTGACTGAGAATAAGGGTGTCAGTGTCCATATAAGCTTCATTTTCTACAACGCACAAATTAAAATACATTTCAATTGTAACAAAAAATCAGATGAAATTTTAAAACAATAAATTGTAAACCTCAAAAAGCCTGTGAACTAAGTGTTTTAAATTTTAATAATTCATCAACATCGATCGCACAAATCACTGTTTTTCAATTAAATTATGTCAAGTTTCATACAATTTTTGAAAAAGAAAATTCGCAAATATTAGTTTTGCTAATTGATGTTAGAAAAAAACAGTTTTGATAAATTTCAGTTAACTATAAATAAAAAAATATAAGCTTACATACGAAAATTCAGCAGTAAAATCATGAGAAAATATTTTAATAATTCAAATAAATATTTGAATATTACTGCGTATTTGAAACGGCGCATTCTGACGGCATCAAACAAAATTAATTAAAAATTATCAATCGGTACTAATCGGTACTATCGGTAATGAAGGTAAACAATTTATTATTAACCTTAAAATTTTTTCTCAAAATTAGTTAGTATCATTTTAATTAAAAAATCATTCATCGACATTTACTAATAACCAAAACGAAGACAACAATCTTACCATTTTTATTTGCATTAATTTCACTCTGATCGATGCAGCAAATTTCCATAGCTTCGGTACTAGATTCCAAATTGTTGATAAAACCTCGTCGAGATGGTTGTCTTTGGCTTTCCAAAAAACAGTGCTTTTATTTTACGACTAATACCCCAATCGAATAGAGTTTTTACAATAGCTTCAGCCTGATTTTTTGCAGTACCAGACCCCATTTTGGGCACCCGTAATATTTGTTCACTGCCTGATGCTGATATGATAATTAGTAATCTATCAACTTTTTCCGTACCAACAATATCGGGTAATATTTTTCCGTCCCAGTGTAACACTATTTTTTTGCTAATTGATGTTAGAAAAAAACAGTTTTGATAAATTTCAGTTAACTATAAATAAAAAAATATAAGCTTACATACGAAAATTCAGCAGTAAAATCATGAGAAAATATTTTAATAATTCAAATAAATATTTGAATATTACTGCGTATTTGAAACGGCGCATTCTGACGGCATCAAACAAAATTAATTAAAAATTATTAATCGGTACTAATCGGTACTATCGGTAATGAAGGTAAACAATTTATTATTAACCTTAAAATTTTTTCTCAAAATTAGTTAGTATCATTTTAATTAAAAAATCATTCATCGACATTTACTAATAACCAAAACGAAGACAACAATCTTACCATTTTTATTTGCATTAATTTCACTCTGATCGATGCAGCAAATTTCCATAGCTTCGGTACTAGATTCCAAATTGTTGATAAAACCTCGTCGAGATGGTTGTCTTTGGCTTTCCAAAAAAAGTTTTTTAGTAGCATCAATCACATTGAGAGCATTTGCATGAGAAATATCGAATACTTTGTTTAAATCATTATAAAAAATCGATTTCTTTTTCTTTTGTGTTGGAGATTTTTTACCTCCCTTATTCTTTGACAAAAAAATCCATCTGTGATGAAATCGAATAATTGAGACGATTATAGAAGAATCTTTACGCAGCGGAATGTCTGTTTGACGCCATAGTTCTATCAGTTTTTTCGCCGTACTAGCTGAACTTTGTTTGATTGTTAAATTACAGGTTTTATGGTTATAAAAAAAAACTGACATAACCTCTTTGAACAATGGGAGCTTTCTCCTCCCAAAATCTTGACTTATTTTGCCAATTAAATAAATTTCTTCTCCCATGACGTTGAATTTTGTGTTAGTTTTTAAATAAAATAAAATAAAAATGTTGACTTTAAATTATTACACAAACATTGTCTCAAAGCAATACTTTTATTTTTCTTCGCAGCCAATGCACTCACTATAAGCTTGATTTTGACGCTTTTCATCGGTTCTTACCGGCAGAGGAATTACAAAATAGATAACCAATCAAATATCGAATAATTAAATGATTGTTCAAATAGAGAAGTTGAAAACAATACTATTATTATTAAACATGATAAATCCATAACAATATGTTTTTTTGTCACCAATAAAAAATTATATAATTAAAAAACATATTTTTTTTACTGCTCATAATTTGCCATTAGATTTCACCAACCATATTATAAAAATATGATATATCTTGAACTAAAAAATGATTTTTTTCACTTCATAATAATTAAATTTGAAAAAACACGAAAATTTGGACGAAATCGAACTTTGACCTCGAATAACTCAGAAAGGAATCATTTTATGGAAAAATGATAAGAAACCTTTTTTGTAGAGCGTCAAATTTCCTACAAGAATCACCATGACCATAGCCATAAATTGATTCCATACCGAGATATAAAATTCTAAAAATAAAAAAATTTTTTTCCTATGTTATTTATATGGAAAATGAAGAATTGCGGACAGCGACCTTCAAATCTTGAAATTAAGAGCTCATCTTTTAGCGAGATCATTGTTTTGGCATTCTCTGACAGAATTTGCCGACCATTTGAAGAAAAAAAAAAATTCTTTTTTTTTTTAAACACCCTAAAATATATATATATATATATATATGATAAAATTTATGATGAATAATTTTTTGCATAAATTTTTCAAAAAGTTCATCAAAAAACACGAAATTAAAAAAAAAAAGTTCCAAATCGGACAATTTTTCACCAAGTTATGGCTATTTAAAAAAAAAAAAATACCCGAAATTTTCGAAAATTCATTTCTCTCGATTGGCTGAATAAAAAAATTTGAAAAAATTCATAGTAACCTTTTTCGAAGGGTACAAAAAGATGCCCAAATTTCAGCGAAATCGGAGATGCAAATCCAATCGGTAGGATGAGTTGGCATGGAATGCCCCATATATTAGGGTGCTTTTTTTTTTGGACTATTTTTTTTTTTCGTTCCCATAGTGAAAATTTGTTGGGAGTACCAAAAAAAAAATTCCCTGAAAGTTTGGGCCCTTAATATTAATATTAAGTACTCGACCAAAGCGTGTAATGATTTCCCGTTTAAAATACACGTAAAATTTGATTTTTTTTCTTTTAAATTTTATAACTCAGCGGCATTTAGTGGGATTATCTAAGACCTGGACAGGTATTTCTGAGAATTGAACGCTCTTCAAAAGTCTCCATTGCGGCAAAGTCATAACTTACACCTGCGGGGTAGTACGGGCCACTAAAGCTAATTTTTTCATAAAATTCGCGTTTTTTTGTAACTATCTCGTAAACAACACTATCTGCAGAAAAAATGTAAACAACAGACTTGTAGGAAATTAAATTTCCTACAAAAAAAATCTTAAGCACTAAATTGTTAAGAATGATACTTTTTGAGATATAGAAGTCTTAAGTTAAGGCGGTATGAAATTTTTAAGTTAAATAAATTATTTTCACTTCAAATTGTTATATAAATCATTAATTATTCATATTTCAAATCACAAATAATTAAAAAATTGCATAATTGATCATTTTGAAACTGATATTAAAAAAACAAAAAATTTTTTTTTAGGATTTTTTCAAATTTTTTTTCCTCTTACCAAAAATTTTTTGTGATCTTCTCTCCTGATTTTTTTTTTCATTTTTAATCATCTAATACGTTCAAAGTTCTTAAAAAAAGTATGATAAAAATAACCAAAACAAAGATTAGATGAATTGTATTTCGTCACTCTTTTATTATGATACTGATCAATTTTGGTTTAGGTAAAACACTATGGCATTGTACGTTATTACTCAACCTCACCTGAGTTTCACAAATTTTCCGCTTAATTGCAGCGCTTTCTTTGTTATCACGTTCTTGTTCCGAGAGTAAGAACAAAGCTTCGGCCTTGTACTGAGCAGCCTAACGTCGTTAAACGTATTCTGTACCAAATTTGAGGTTACGTAAACTATTTGTGCTATAAGAATGTGTGAAAAAGCTGGTAAAAATTTTCACCATTATTCAGTTGGATTTGAAACAACTCAAATAAATATTAATAAGTTACCATCTTATCGTGACGTGTTAAGTTTATTTATTTATAAGCATCAGTCTTTGAAGATAAATATCCGAAACAGTGCTTCTAGTGTTATTGATGATACTAACGCTGTTTGGAAAAATTTTTCGATACCGACAATTCGTCCTCAGCATAGTATTCAAAAGTTAGAAAAGTTTTACTCTAAATATTTGTCAATTAAGGAACATCGTAAGAGAGAAAAAAAGTCGAAAAAACAACAAGCAAATGTTGAAAAGTTTAGTCAAAGTCTCGATAAACAAAACCTTGTGTAGTTCACTAGGATGGAAAAACCCTTCCTACAGGTCAAGTAGTCTCAAATGCAGAACGGCTTTCGATACTCATCTCAGGTGCAACCACTGAAAGAATCTGGGAAGTCCCGTTTCTTTCTGACGGTACAGGTATGAGTCAAGCTTCAGCAGTTTTCGAAACTCTGACGAAATGGAATATTTGCGACAATATTAAAGCAATGTGTTTCGATACCACGGCTTCAAATACTGGTAAATCATTAAACTGTTAAAATAAATTTTTGAGTCTACATTGATTACTTTTTTATCAAAGCATAAATTTTTTAAGGTGATTGTAACGGTGCATGTACATTACTAGAGCAAAAAATTAGTCGTGATTTATTATATTTTTCTTGTCGTCATCATATATCTGAATTAATGTTATGGAACGTCGCAAAAGTTGCGTGGCCAGTCACAAGTGGCCCAAATGTACCGATTTTCAAACGGCTTCGAGATAATTGGGACAAAATTGATAATTCCGTTTACGAAATCGGTATAAATGATGAAAAAATTGCCAATATCTTGAACGACAAAAGACAGGATATTCTTGAATTTATTGAAGATTAATTAAAAAAAAAATGAAAGAATAATAATAATAATAATAATAATAATAATAATAATAATAATAATAATAATAATAATAATAATAATGATAATTGTTTTTTGTGGAAGAAGTCATTGAAATTTTCATTTGTTAACTAAAAAGTTAATTAACAATATGAAAATCAATAAACAATTCACATTTTTATATATCTTATTAAAGTACAACTATTAAATTATAAATCCTGGAAGTTTCATTAAAATATCTTTAATAGCTTTTTATTTATTGATTTTTCAATTAAAAGTCATAAAAATTTTCACTTAAAAAAAAAAATGTTGTTAAAATAAAAATTTTCAAAAACTGTCCTGGGGATTAATTTTTCATAGTAAATACTTCATGAACAACTATTCATACTTGAATTTAATAATCAAGTGGAAAAGGGGGGGTCCACTTGACGTGATCTTGCTCATTACTATAAATAAACCTTACTGTTAAACGAATAAAAACACTCTTCGTAAAGGGTGGATCGCCCTTACCGTCATCTTTCATTTCATTCACACGATCTTAGATCTACAAGGTATGCAGATCGATAAACAAGATGAACACGTTTTTGCGAATAAAAGCAACTCGACGTTCGTGAAAACAAAATGACCATTCAATTGAAAAGCATACAATTATGTGACGTTCCATAAGAGTCTCATCAGCCTGACTTCCTTAATTGTTATAAGCTTATAAGTGTCAGTCTTATCATTCCATTTACAGAAGAACCTTTATAACTCGAACTCAAAGGGAGAGACAAAAAAATTCGAGTTATAGTTTTGAAGTTAGAGGATTTTGACTTAGGCGGATTCTGATTCGACATGAAGAGGTTGAGATTCATTCTTATAAATTTTGAGTGAGAGGGATAAAATAAAACAAAAATTTAAGTTTGCAGAGACGACACACATAGTTTCATTTATTATAAATCAACATTATTTTTAAATATCCTTAAAATAAAAAAAATATGGCATTAAAAAAATTCAGTCATTCTTTTGCTTTAGATAATTCGGTTTTTCTCTATCTATAGCATTGTCCAAGTTCGAGATACAGAGGTAAAATTTAATTCTTCGAGTTATGGAGGGAGAGTAGCTCTTAATGAGTCACTAATTATTTTGATTTGTAGAGAGTAAGAATTTCGAGCAACGGAGGTTTTGGAGCTAGGAGGGAAGGAAATGAAACATTTCTTCGAGTTTAGGAGGTTTTCGACTTATTGAGGTTCGACTTAACGAGGTTCTACTGAATATCATAAATCTAATAATCATTGCGACTGTCAGAAGTGGCACATTGAATACTTTTCAATACTTTCTTCTATGAATAATCAGCATTGTCAGTCGCTTCGAATTATTTTATCTAACCAGAGAATGTATAAATTTTTTTTTTTTGATACCTTCATTTTTTTGTAAGCCATATTTATTTGATTGCAAAATATGACAAGGCTTAACTAAAATTCCGGATGGAAGTCTTATACTTAAAAATTTCTTACCTTCCTGATGTTTTGTTAGTTTGAGGTTCTGGAAATACGATATCAACATCCGCTTCATTCGAGTAAAACTGTTCCGCAATGTTTATGTCTAGTCTGTTAACTTCAGGTTTATGAAGCTAGAAAAAGTTTATTATAGTTCATTTTCTGAGTTTTTTCTTAGAATCTTTGTCATAGAAATACTATCTTGGTTCTGTTACGTTCCCAAATTTTGGGGGTAATTAATTTTTAAATAATTTAAATCCAGATTTTGACCTTATTAGGATGTCAATAAACTCCGAGTGGGTCATGTCACTGATTCCTCCGCGAAGTACTTTTTTATAATAAAATTTATAACATTTTATTTTTGATAATACTTTTAATTTACCTGCATTCGGGTAGGTGATGGATAGAGTGCCTGAACGCTGGCTAGCGCTCTTAACGATTTCACCATAGTGGAACAGCTAATAAGCGCTCACACGCTGGGGGTAATAATTAGGATATTTAGAGGATAGGATACCTGAACGCTGGCTAGCGCTCTAGGTAAAGGAACCAGGGTGGAACGCTGATAAGCGCTCTCAACCCTGGGTGAAGGTTTTAATAAGTATTCATTTTAATTCATTATCAACTAAATAAATATTTATTAATAAATAATTAGCAGGCTCAACTTCGGACCAGCAGAGATTGCTCCTCTGCTAAGTCCTCGGACTGACTGTTCCAGAAGAAGTCTGGAGACAGAATGTTCTTGAATAATAACTACAATAGGTTTTTATGATGCTTTTTAGCTACCTTGCATCTCAGGTTACCCTATGTCAACATCAACGCAGTCCAAATCCCATAACGTAGACTGTTTAGTCTATTGGGCTGCGTTGACGTTCCAGAAATTTCTTATCTCGAGGTGTTTCTGTTACGAAATACCTCAGATAATAATTAATTCATTGAAATATTAATTAATTGATTTTAAATTATATTTAAAATTTGCGAGAACGTAACAGTTTTTTAGCTAAAAAATTTTATTAGGAATTCATCTCCCGATAAATATATAACTAATGCGTTTTGGGGAAAAAATGATTTTGTTCAATGATATACAGTTATATATGATTACTAGGGTAGTCGTTAAAAATAAAATTTTTTCCGATGCCGAAAAAAATCCGTCCTTTTGACAAAAAACTACGGAAAAATTTTGCTTTTTAATTTAAAAGAAAGGATACCTGCTGACGATCAATTGAAGTTCATTTTTCGATAAAATTGTAGTGTTATGAGACATTCGTCACAGTATTTAAATTCGGACAAAAAATTATAAAAACAGACTTGGAGGGAATTAAATTCTTAACAAAAGGATTTCTTTCAGATTTAGATGAAGTTCATATTCATCAAGATAATCTGATAAGTAAGCTTACAAACTCTATTAATAAGTCAGTCATTTGCGCACTAAAGACTTATTTTTCCGGAAACATCAACAATTCTCTCAAAATATTTCGAATCTTAGACATTTTCTTCGTATTTTGACATGGGTAAATAATTTTTAATTTTCTGATTTTCAAATGAAACCTCTATAGTAAGTCATCTGCGATTAATCTTGTTCATATTTTCACTTGGTAGAATGGAGTGCTTTTCCATAAGGTATAGACTATTGATTTGGTCTAAATCTAAAAAATAAAATTGAATAATGCTGTGAAGCGGGAAAAAAAAGAGTTTCAGTGATTATTACGTGAAGCATTCTACATTCACGTAACAGGATAACTGGGAGGAAGTAATTGAAAAAGAAATCAGAAAGGACCTTTCTAAGGTGAGCTTATAGAATATACGAGAAAAAATTGTTCATATTTCCAGAAAAATAAAGTTTTTAGTGCTAAAATTATTGACTCAATGGAGTTTATAAGTTTACTAATAAGATTATCTCGATGGGTATGAACTTCATCTGAAACTGAAATAAAACCTTTTGTCGAGAGTTTAATTTCAAGCATTTTTTTTTATGATTTGTCCAATTTTTAATACTGTGACAAATATTTCGAAAAAACTATTATTTTATCGAAAAATAAACTCCAATTGACCGTCGGCACGTGTTCTTTCTGTTTAAAATCAAAAAGCAAAATTTTTCTAAGGAGAAGGATTTTTTAGACACTGGAAAAAATTTTTTTTAACCACCACCTCAATAACTATCCATAAAAAACATATATAATCCGGCCTTGAAGTTGGCTATATATATGTATATAAGAGATTTCCACATATATGGTCAGTTATCACGATATCTCTGAACTATAAGACCTAGAAACTTGGAATTAAGTTGAAATATTCTTTCCACTGAGTAGAGGTCAGCAAAGAGCGGATTTTACGAAATTCCACACTCAAGAGGGGTTGCGAGGGCGTTAAAAATTAAAAATAATTCTTATCTTCCAATCTATAGCTTTTAGAACTTTGAGGCTTGACCAGAATATTTTTTTTGGCATGTTTGAATTCACTAAAAACTAATTTTATGATATTCCAGCCCAGAGGGTAACATGGGGGGGGGGGTTTAAAATAAAAACAATTTTCAACTATTAATCTATAGCTTCTACAGGTTTGACAATTGGTGAAATTATTTTTTTTGTTTCCTTAAGATTATCTGAATACAGATTTTACGGAATTCCACCCGTAAAGGTGATTGCGGAAGTGTTAAAAATAAGAAAAATTTTAAACTTGTTAGAAAAAAAGTATCATCTATTGTTTCTACAAATTTCAGATTTGATGAAATCATTATTTTTGTTATCGCAAGATAAACTGAGAACGAATTTAACCCATGATGAGGGTATGCGGGGGTGAAAGAGACTTTCTTTAGATATAGTCATTCATCATGATATCTCTGGAACTATAAGACCTAGAGACTAGAAATTTGATCGGAAATATTCCTTTTGCCAAGTGAAGATCAGATAAAAACGGATTTTACGGAATTTCACCCACAAGGGAGTTGCGAAAGCGTTAACAATAAAAAACTCCCGTTCTTAAACCATAGCTCCTATCGACTCTAAATTTAGTAGAAATCTTCTGTACGAGATGTAGAAATAATCCATAAGCGAGTTTTACGATATCTCACCTCACAGAGGGTTGCGGGGGTGAATATTAACAATGAAAATGTTGAATTTCTAGCCCTAGCGAATTCGGTTATACTAAAAAAATACCCAAATTATCCGTTGAATTGGAGAATATTTTCGGTCATTGTTCGGTAAAATTCCAAAAAAATACCCAAATCACACCCAAACAAAGCAAACATTTTGGGTATGTTTGTGAAATTTCTATACCTAGATAACACCAAAATTTATTTTTAATTATTTCACTTTGCAGTGAAAGCTATTACACTATTGATCATTGAATCAATTGAATGAGGAAAGTAAGGAATTGATTGAATAGAAATCAAATGCATGTTTATTGAAATTTTTGTGAACATTTATTTATTTATTAGTTAACTTATAATTCAATAATAGTATTAACAAAAAATTTTATTTATTATTATCAGTAATTAAACGAAAAAAATCGATATTGAGGATTGAATTGTAACATTTACTCAGATATTTGGTTATGGTGTCAAGTAGTTGTTCGATGAGGTTGTTTTTTTTATCCACTAAATGTGCTTCTATAAAATATAAATAAATCGATTGGAAAATAACATGATTAAGTTAAAAAACGGCAGCGTCGAAACTATCCACTCTTATAATTTAGATGAAAAATATGAAAATGTATCATGTAAGAAAACTACTCGTAATGTGATCGGTTAAATATATCACAAGCATGAAGTATATGCAAGCCTTAAACTGAGGCGCGCGTTTGCGCGACATTTTAGTCGACATAAAAGCTAACGGGCTTAACACTAAATGACATTTCATTATTAGCGTCATCTGTAATCTTCGTCTAGAGTTAAATAAAATTTTTTTTCGATACAATTTGGATATAAAAAGTTCACAAACGTATTCAATATTTACGGTAATTTCGGTATTACAGTCGACGAGATGTATTTCTCCCGTACACGATAACAATTAGACACTTATATTAAATATATTTCTAGGGAATATTTGTATGGGAAAAATTTGTCTATTTGAAAATAATTATATGTAAAAATAAGTCCATGTACAATAAATCTATTTGAAATTAAGTCTGCGAAAAAATATTTCAGGCTTGAAATAAATTCATGCGTCAACATCTCTATGTAAATTTACTATAGTATCTCCCTTGCGACTTTCAAATCATTCTGAAATCAGTCTGAAAAAATTCTGGAAACATTATGGAATCATGGTGGTTCCAGAGTGTTTCCAGAGTGGTTTTGTGCCTATTTTCCAGCATGAAACCAGAGTGGAATCAAAGTGAACTCAGAATGAAATTAAAGTGGAACCAGAGTGAACCCAGACTAAAGCCAGAGTGGAATCAAATAAAAAAAAAACCGTCACGCTCGGGAATCGAACCTGGGACCTGACGCTTGAAAGACGAATTATTGTTATGTCTGGCCAAATTTTTATATATTTTTTTTTATAGATGGGAAATTTTCATAAAATCCCAGGTAAAGCCGATAAGAACTTTATCTTTCTTAATGGTTGAAAAAAAAAAAAAAACCCAGAACCATAAAATATATTAGTAAAATTATTTCAAATGTACTTGGGTTATTTGCTTGAAAATGTCTACACAAATAGCTTAATGCATTTTACTTTCTCTAAAATTTTTATTACTATAATCCAAAAAGATTCTTAGATAACATAAAACTGTGGACCCAAACGATCCATAAACCATTAAAAGTAAATTAGTTTGAGAATAATGATTTATGCGTTTGAAGTATCTTTTGTAATCTTTTATAATGTAAAATTCGTTACTTATTTAGTTAACAATAGTTAAAAGAAAATCCAATGGTTAAATGTACAAGGCTGTAATACTGCCACGTGTACACCAAATGAGGATAAAATAACAAACTAACAAATTAATAAACTAACAACCTAAATAAAATAACAAATTAATAAATTAATAAAGTAACAAATTAATGAATTAATAAACTAATATACATTCGACATATTAATATTTATTATAATATGTCATTTTTAGAATTGTTAACTATAACAGTTAAAAATTAATAATTAATAACAATTATAAAAACTAATAATATATTCGTTAACTGTAGTAATAAATAATAGAACCAATAAGAAAAATTTGTTAATAAGTAAACATTATTATAAGTATTAAAACGTTGAAGATTGTTAATAATAATTAACATAGAGATAATTATTTTTAGCTAAACAATTATCTAAACGTATAATTATTATTATTTAAAAATGTTAGTTTGTGTGTGGGTGTGCACATTGACAAGCTAGCATCAGGGCAGTCCTTTACCTGCCCAAAATAATTACGGAGTAGGGATGATACCCTGAAAACTGACCCTGATTGGAAAATGCTGTGCCCCAGCCCAAGGCCCAATAGGTGGAGTCTTAATTAGAGAACACTTATATAACTAAGAGTTCGTTACTCTTTTCCTTTTTTTTCTAGTTCCGGTACTAGTGCAGTCCTAGTTCAAATTCAGTTATACGCAGTTCAAGCAATAGCCAGTTCTTTTTTAACAGTTAGTTATCCGCTATTTTTTTTTTACTTTGGTCAATCAGTACCATTTTCGAGTATTAAATTTTTATAGTTACATTCAAGTATCCGTACACTTAGTTTTCTCTACTTACAGTAGGAAAACGTGTAACTGAAAACAACCGTTCACTTTCAATTCGAGTCAATACATTTTTCCCTGACTTCATTCAAGTGCCCGCGCACTTTGTTTCTCCGCATATCGTGGAAAACGTGAAAACAGCACAAAAATAACGACTTCGGTAGTTTGAGACAAGTGAACATCCCGTATCATAACAGAACACACAGCTCAACTCAACAGGGATCATCAGTTTATTGTAAGTTATAGCATTTAACAAATTAAATTACTTTTATATTCAGACTTTCAATTTAGAATTTTGTAAATCAATAGTTAAAATAAATTCAACGTACAAATAAAAATACCCATCTAAACATTATTACATTCCAAACACAATCTCACGATCCCGGTCTATAGGTCGCAAGACTTGGACCAAAAATATCTTTCGACAGGTCTAATTCTGGACATAACAATAGCAATTACCAAATAAATTAAATAATACAAATCTTTCAATAAACAGCTCAACAAACTATATTAATTCTTACTTAAAGATTCTAACCTTGAATATAAACAGTTATCTACCTCATCAAGCAGAATTTGAAGCTTTAGTAAAAGATCTACAGCCTCACATAATCACTGTAGTTGAAACATGGCTAAATCCAGATGTAGATATTTCGCTCAAGGACTACATGATCATTCGACGGGATCAAGGACTAATGAATCAAGATGGTCGCTATATGAGAGGAGGCGGTATAGCCTGTTTCTTTCACACATCTTTAAAAACTAAAATACTACTCTCATCCGAATCACAGGATATAAATCATCCTGAATTCATGATTATTGA
>JZSA01002556.1:0-22514 GCA_000956155.1 Cotesia vestalis | reverse complement strand
ATTTTTATTACTATAATCCAAAAAGATTCTTAGATAACATAAAACTTTGGACCCAAACGATCCATAAACCATTAAAAGTAAATTAGTTTGGGAATAATCGTTTATGATCGTTTGAAGTATCTTTTGTAATCTTTTATAATGTGAAATTCGTTACTTATTTAGTTAACAATAATTAAAAGAAAATCCAATGGTTAAATGTACAGGGCTATAATACTGCCACGTGTACACCAAATGAGGATAAGATAATAAACTAACAAATTAATAAACTAACAACCTAAATAAAATAACAAATTAATAAATTAATAAAGTAACAAATTAATGAATTCATAAACTAATATACATTCGACATATTAATATTTATTATAATATGTCATTTTTAGAATTGTTAACTATATAAATAATTATATTGTTACAACGTTAATTTCGTTGCTAATAATTCAACTGCCGGAAATTCAAACGCGAGACAAACAAACACCAACAATAATTTCAAGAATAACAAAACAAATAACGGTGACACCTACGGAGCGTGTCGAAAATGCGGAAAACCCGGTCATTTCGCGAAAAACTGCACAAACCTTTCGTGCCAAATTTGTTTTACGCCAGGTCACATAGCAAAGACCTGTCCGCAACTTAATCCTAATCTAAATAAATACGCAAATGTAGAATGTCAATTATGCGGAAATAAAGGACATTCCGCAAGATATTGCAATAGGAATCCCAACGCGAAATCATTACCAAAACAGACCGCGAGGATAAACGGGAACGTAACGAAAAATTCGGAAAAGTATTGTTCTCTCCATAAAACCTCCACTCACAACACTAGCGAATGTAACGTTTTAAATAAACAAAGTCAAGCGACAACTTCTTTTCCACGGGACGGGGGGAGAAACGATCGACCGACACAACCTGTGAACCTGACACAGGAAGTAATTTTCGACGATTCGGAATAAATAAAATTAATATTAATTTAGACCCGGATAACTTACCCTATACCGTGATAGGTAAGGTATCCGGTCGAGACGTCGTTATGATGCTCGATTCAGGGACTTCACCCACTTTAATTAAGCTTAAATATATTAAAAATTCTAATTTAATAAATAATCGGGATAAAATAGAGTTACACGGGATCGCTAACATTCCTATTACAACGTTAGGAAGTGTTAAGATTAAACTCTTCGGTAAAAGCACGATAGCGCATGTAGTCCCCGATACCTTAGCTATACCCCACGCAGGTTTAATAGGTTCAGAATATTTTTCTACTCATGAGGCTAAGATTGACTACAAGGACCGTGTACTACAAATCGGTGATTGTAAATACCCTTTTAAGAAACCCAATCGGGTCGAAAATGGGGTTATGTACATTCCAGCTCGGAGTGAATCCACCTTTTTTGTAAATATATCGAATCCAGAAATAAAGGAAGGATTCATTCCTAAACTAAAAATTTGTAGGGGTGTTTTTGCAGGAAATTGTTTAGTTTCAAGTAATAACGGTCGCGCTTATTTACAAATCTATAATACTACCGAAGAGGAAATACAAGTAAGAATTCCTACTTTAGCTCTCCGCGAGGTAGAAAGGGTTGAAGAAGACGAAAATCCCATCATTGATCCAATAACTACCCCCATAGACATGCATGAAAGCCTTGACATCACCAAACGAATATATACTATACAGACTGAATTCCAAAACAACGAACGTTTTGAACAAGTCAAATCCTTGCTACGGTTAGATTATCTGGTTCAAGAGGAGAAGGACCATGTTGAACGTTTAATAAAAAATTTTGCAGATCGATTCTATTTACCGGGAGAACCTCTAAGTTCTACTAAAAACTTTCGACACAGAATACCGACGCACAACGACAGACCGATCACCGTAAAACAATATCGAATCCCCCAAGCCTTAAAGACTGAACTAGACAAATACGTACAAGAATCATTAGACGCAGGCATCATTCAACCTTCTGAATCGCCTTATAATAGTCCAGTG
Organism: Cotesia vestalis; assembly: GCA_000956155.1. Taxonomy (NCBI): domain Eukaryota; kingdom Metazoa; phylum Arthropoda; class Insecta; order Hymenoptera; family Braconidae; genus Cotesia; species Cotesia vestalis. The sequence goes on along the minus strand of JZSA01002556.1, from coordinate 20,530 downwards.
TGGATTGTACCAAAAAAACCAGATTCCCAGGGAAACAAGAGGTGGCGGGTAGTAATTGATTTTAGACCGTTAAATGAAGAAACAATTACTGACGCGTACCCATTACCCAACATTACGGACATATTGGATCAACTGGGAGGGTCTAAATATTTCTCTGTCTTCGATTTGGCTTCTGGTTACAATCAGATAGAAATGGATGCGAGAGATTGTCAAAAGACTGCTTTCTCGACACCCTTAGGACATTGGGAGTATCGTCGAATGCCGTTCGGATTAAAAAATGCTCCGGCCACATTCCAACGGTTAATGGACACGGTATTAACGGGATTGCAGGGTATCTCTTTATTTGTATATTTGGACGATATAATTATCTTCGCTCGCGATTTGAACGAACACGAACGTAAGTTCACTGAGTTAATGATGAGATTAAGACAAGCTAATCTCAAACTACAACCCGATAAATGTGAATTTCTGAGACCGGAAGTAAATTATTTGGGTCATGTAATTAGTGATGAAGGATCAAAACCTGATCCAAATAAAATAGTATCTGTCCAGAATTTCCCGGTACCTAAAACCCAAAGAAATATTAGGGAATTTTTAGGCCTCACAGGTTATTACCGGCGATTTATCAAATCATACTCTTCAATCGCGAAACCTTTAACAAAATTATTAGAAAAAGAAGCTGAATTCGTTTGGACCGAGGCTACTCAAAAAGCATTTGACCAACTCAAAGATACCTTATGTACAGCTCCTATCTTACAGTATCCCGACTTTGACAAGTCCTTTAATATAACAACTGACGCGTCTGGTTATGCAATCGGAGCAGTTTTATCACAGGGTGAAGCGGGAAAAGATCGACCCATCGCATATTATTCGCGTGTCCTCCGAGGACCAGAATTGCGCTACGACACGTACGAAAAAGAGGCTCTGGCAATCGTTCAAGCAGTCAAACATTTTCGACCCTACGTGTACATGAGGAATTTTAAAATATATACCGATCACAAACCATTGGTATGGTTTAAATCCGCGAAAGATGGAAATGCTCGAATCTTAAAATGGCGTCTTCGTTTAGCCGAGTATGACTACGACATAGTTTACAAACCGGGTAAGATAAATTTAAATGCCGACGCGTTATCTAGAAATCCTGTAGAAAACGTAAATGTAGTCACTCGCGCACAATTAGCAAAAGAGAAGTCCCAAACTAACACTTCTCATCGGTCGACAGAAATACCAGACATTTCTGACCGGACTATTGGAGATCCGACAGGTCGCGAAAACACTCGTGAAGTCCCTCGGAAAAGAGGGAGGCCCTCGAAAACTCGCGGGAACCTGGATGGAAAGGTTGACGAAACCAACGCTCGGGAAGTCCCCATGCGAGGGAGGTCCCCGAAATCTCATGAGATTATTAACACACATCTCGATGATAACGACGCCATTGAACCCGATGAAGATACTCACTCAGATAGTAGTTCATCTTCTGGTGAATCGGACCATCCTATAGTAGACGATCTCGATCAACATATCAAACCAAAACGCGCAACAAATATCATAGTAGTAAAAGATCTCTTTCAACACAGAGATGATAATTTAGTTTATTTCCTAAATGAATCTGGTCAGCCGATAGATGAAGGGTCTCGAGCTTTACAAGTTCAGAATAGATTACCGAGATCAGGATTCATGGATATCGGACAAATTCATTGTAGCAAACACAGGAATAAAAATTATTTCGGTTTAGTAATTTGCGGTGTCGAAGGAGGATCGGTCATTCGAACTAGGTGCAACCTCGCCAAATGCTTAGTAAAATTAAAAGGGATTTCCCGTGATAAAGGGATAACCTCGTTATCAATAGCCTTCTCGAATTACATCGAAAATATCCCATGGGCGGAAATCCTTGCAGTAATTCACGATATTTATGGATCGGAACCAATAAAAATCATTATTTGTCTCGGAACAATTCGATATGTACCTAGGGAAGAACGCGATCTTATTTTTTTTGAAGCTCATAAGTCCCCGATAGGTGGTCATAAGGGAGTTTCTAAAACCTTTAATAGGATACGAGCAAATTACTTTTGGGAAAATCTAAAAGCCGATATCCAATTACGAATTCAGCAATGTTTAGAATGTCAACTAAAGAAATTGGTTCGAGTAAAAACGCGACAACCCATGCTAATCACAGATACTCCTGGGACAGTATTTGAGAAAATCGCGAGGGATATAGTAGGTCCTTTACCTCGTACTAAGAATTATAATGAGTATATCCTTACAATTCAAGATCAACTGTCTAAATTTTGCGTGGCAATTGCTCTTCCCAACATGTTAGCTACAACAGTCGCGGACGCGTTTATCAAACACTATATATGCTCGTTCGGTGCCCCAAAAGCGGTATTAACTGATCAGGGCAGAAATTTTATAAGTAGCTTTATGCAACGAATCTGTAAACGATTCAAAATCAAAAAGATTCAGACTACTGCATTTAGACCTCAATCTAATGGTTCCTTAGAACGGTCGCATCACGTTCTAGGAGAGTATCTAAAGCAGTATGTAACACACGATAAGGAATGGGATCAGTGGTTGGAACTAGCTACTTTCTCTTATAATACTTGTGTTCATCAAGGAACGCAATTTACTCCTTATAAATTAGTATTTGGAAGGGTCGCTAGCGTACCAACTAGTGCTCCACTTCATGATTTAGATCGCTTACCTAACTACCATGATTATATCAGTAATCTCGTAGACCAGTTGATTAAAATACGCCGTTTAGCTCATGAAAATTTAGTTAACGCAAAACTCAAATCCAAGGAATACTACGATAGACAATTAAAACCAGTCACCTTTAACGTTGGTGACAACTTTTTCTTATTAAAAGGGCCAAAACCCCATAAATTCGGGGATCATTACGATGGCCCCTACGAAATAGAAGAAGTTTTCTCCAATGGAAACGTTAAAATTAAAATAAAAAATAAGTCTAAAATTGTACACCCTAATCGGTTAAAGAAAACAAAAATCAAAGTTTTACAACCTAAAACCAAACGTCCTAAAGTCATAGACCCCGATCCCGATTTTAGATTATAATAATTTTATTTCTAGGATCAATTCACAGGATCATCGATTTATTGATCATGAATTACATTGCATTAATCCTGTTGTGGTTCAGTTGGAAAACAGTAGACGCAATCATAGGTTATGATTGTGGCAATAAAATTTTAAATACCACCACCATTTCACTGATCGACATCGACGAATGTGATCTCGAAGGGGATCGAGTGGAAGAGTCCCTTCCGGACATTGCACTGCTTCAACTTAATGAATTTGATCACACTGATGTAATGCAGTGTAAAATCGAAATTAGAAGAATTATACAACACTGCGGTTGGCAGTCGTATAATTCAATAGTTAGTCAGGGGATTAATGAATATATATACCCCATATCTCGAGAATTGTGTCAGGTAGCACACGACCATGGTACAATTCAGATAGGAAACACTATTATCGATGGTATCCCGATCAATGTAACTATCGCGCGAAGCATTACCTTAGCAGGTAGTGTTAATAACAATGCCGACTGCACTAATTCTCAATATAGCGACCCTTACGGTACATGGGATAGTGTATTTGTTGTCGGAACTGCTAAAATAACAATCCAGTCATATAATACGCGAGTAAAAGTCGCAGATGACAAAATATATTTACCATCGGGATACCATTGTAAATTAAGTAAAGGTCATTGTATTGACCCTGTTAACGGGTATTCGTATTGGAACGCACTACCACGAAAGAACTGCCTTCCAGATACTTACTCTATTTTATATCGTGGTCTAGCCACAAAGTTAACTTCTATTAAAGAAACTGTGTACTCACTCAATGTAAGAGACACGAGTTTCTCATTAAGTATTACAGGAACTGAGACCTCATGTGGCACTAAACTAATAAAAACTGAACATCCTAAATTATTCATTGTTGAAAGTTCAAACTTAGAGTCATTGGAAAAAAATAATATCGTGAAATCAAATCCCGACAATCTAGATATATTTCTCTACGTGAATGCGAAATTCATTTACGTAGAAAGATACTTGAGGTCTCAGGTCAAAACTTTATATTTAGAGGTATTAAAGAAAAAGTGTCAATTAGAGAGAGAGGTGCTGAAAAATACATTGTCCATCGCTTCAACGCAGCCAGACGAATTCGCCTTTCGCTACATGGAGGGTCCTGGGTATATGGCGGTAGTTGCTGGGGAGGTCATCCACATAGTTCCATGCGTTCCCGTCGAAGTCAAGATTCAACAATCGGAGCGATGTTACAATCGGATGCCGATTCAACGGGGAAACCAAACAATGTATTTAACACCACGGACGCACGTCATAACCAACTACGCTGCAGAATTACCATGCATCACACCATTATTGCAGCAATATAAATTGGGCAACACCTGGTACAAATTCTTGCCAAAACCTATCGAGACGATGCCGCCAAAAATCCTGAAGCCGAGTACCAAGATGACCTGGGAATACCAAAATCCTGCAAACCTTGCCACCGGAGGAATTTACTCTGAAGCTGACCTAGAGACCATGCGAGGGAGGATAATGTTCACCATGGAACAAAATGTGGTCATGGAGACCATGGCTCGACAGTTTACCAACGGTTCCCACGAGAGTCCATCATTGCTATATGCACTCAACGAAGATATTTTAGAACATCTTGCAGAAAGTGCTTGGTCCAGAACATGGGGAAAATTCACTGGATTTGGCACCTATTGTTCCGGCATCATCGGAATCATCATGTGCCTACGAATTATTAAACTCCTTGTAGACACTGTAGTACACGGTTACGCTCTCCACTCGGTATACGGATGGTCGATTTATCTTGTAGGAGCTATATGGGATTCCATTACTCATCTGCTTTTACATTTAAATCAACAAATTCAACAGTCTTCCATCCAGCCTCAATCAGTTGAAAGTGTGGAAGCTGGGATTGAAATATCACCATCGGCTCCAGAAATCTACCCAACATTACCCACCAGTACCACCTCAACAGAGACAACCACGGTCAAATCAACAAACGCTACAGTCTTCGTATAATTCAGCACCTGCCTCACATGAATAAGAAAAATAAAGTTACGTCGCACTTCGTTTCAAAGCCACTCGCGCTTCCGTCTAACGGCGGTGGTGTTATGTCTGGCCAAATTTTTATATATTTTTTTTTATAGATGGGAAATTTTCATAAAATCCCAGGTAAAGCCGATAAGAACTTTATCTTTCTTAATGGTTGAAAAAAAAACCCAGAACCATAAAATATATTAGTAAAATTATTTCAAATGTACTTGGGTTATTTGCTTGAAAATGTCTACACAAATAGCCTAATGCATTTTACTTTTTCTAAAATTTTTATTACTATAATCCAAAAAGATTCTTAGATAACATAAAACTGTGGACCCAAACGATCCATAAACCATTAAAAGTAAATTAGTTTGAGAATAATGATTTATGCGTTTGAAGTATCTTTTGTAATCTTTTATAATGTAAAATTCGTTACTTATTTAGTTAACAATAGTTAAAAGAAAATCCAATGGTTAAATGTACAAGGCTGTAATACTGCCACGTGTACACCAAATGAGGATAAAATAACAAACTAACAAATTAATAAACTAACAACCTAAATAAAATAACAAATTAATAAATTAATAAAGTAACAAATTAATGAATTAATAAACTAATATACATTCGACATATTAATATTTATTATAATATGTCATTTTTAGAATTGTTAACTATAACAGTTAAAAATTAATAATTAATAACAATTATAACAACTAATAATATATTCGTTAACTGTAGTAATAAATAATAGAACCAATAAGAAAAATTTGTTAATAAGTAAACATTATTATAAGTATTAAAACGTTGAAGATTGTTAATAATAATTAACATAGAGATAATTATTTTTAGCTAAACAATTATCTAAACGTATAATTATTATTATTTAAAAATGTTAGTTTGTGTGTGGGTGTGCACATTGACAAGCTAGCATCAGGGCAGTCCTTTACCTGCCCAAAATAATTACGGAGTAGGGATGATACCCTGAAAACTGACCCTGATTGGAAAATGCTGTGCCCCAGCCCAAGGCCCAATAGGTGGAGTCTTAATTAGAGAACACTTATATAACTAAGAGTTCGTTACTCTTTTCCTTTTTTTTCTAGTTCCGGTACTAGTGCAGTCCTAGTTCAAATTCAGTTATACGCAGTTCAAGCAATAGCCAGTTCTTTTTTAACAGTTAGTTATCCGCTATTTTTTTTTTACTTTGGTCAATCAGTACCATTTTCGAGTATTAAATTTCCTTGCGACTTTCAAATCATTCTGAAATCAGTCTGAAAAAATTCTGGAAACATTATGGATTCATGATGGTTCCAGAGTGTTTCCATAGTGGTTTTGTGCCTATTTTCCAGCATGAAACCAGAGTGAACCCAGACTAAAGCCAGAATAGAATCAAATCAAAAAAAACCGTCACGCTCGGGAATCGAACCTGGGACCGGACGCTTGAAAGACTAATTCTTTACCAGTTTACCGATTAGACTTATTTGAATAGCAGGGTTTTTAACAACTACAAGTAATGCAAATCGTATACATGATCAATGCGTAATGAACAAAATTTTTTATTTTGTTTGTAAATTATTAATTATTAATATACACTGATAGAAAGATTTATTGACTATTAATAAATTAATTTATTCGAAGACAATTATTTAATTGGTTAAATTTTAATAATTTGAAATTAAAATAATTCAAAATTTAGCTCGATCAATTATTAAAAACAAATACATGTAATGACATATAGTTATATATAAATTATATGAAATCATATATAGATTATATATGGTTCTATAGAATTATATATAATTTTTTTTCCCCGGGATCAAACTGATCTCTATGTGAATTCCTAGTATTTTCAAAATAAAATCTTTTTAAGTCATACAAAAATTCATAACATTTAAAAATTTTTAAATAGGGAACCAATTAATAATGTATAATACTAAATTCACCTGTTGACTTCATAATTTAATATAATAAAGATAAAAATAGACTGTTAACTTATTGAAAGTATTTTCAAATTACAAAATTTGTTATCTCTTATTTTGTAGAATGAAATGGTTGTTAATTATATAGTCAAAAAATGCTATATGATTATCAATTTATTAACAATTTGTCGTCTAACTGTTAATATAATTAGGTAAATTATGAAAACTCAATACACTACACTCATGTTAAAGTTATCATAAATATACTAAGGACAAAATTGAGAATTATTCGAATTTACTCTGAAAAGCGCGAAATCCACGTTGAAAACATTTTCCAGACATTCTGAAAATACTCTAGTTTCATTTCGAATTCACTCTAGTTTCATTTTGAATTCATTCTGAGATTACTCTGAATTCACTCTGAGATTACTCTGAATTCACTCTGAGATTACTCTGAATTCACTCTGAGATTACTCTGAATTCACTCTGGGATTACTCTGGATTCACTGTGATTTGACTCTGGAAAAAAGGCACAAAACCACTCTGGATCCACACTGGTTTCAATATGATTTCACTCTGACTTTGAATACAGAGTGATTCCAGAGTGAGGTGAAGATTGCAAGGGTTGCCATAAAGTCGCATGCACTGCATTAACTGTGGCGCCCGAGCAGAAATGAGATTCTATCAGTAGTCTGAATCATTATTGTGAGACTCTGAGTCAGAATGCCACTGTGATGCACCTCGTGCATCCAGCAGGTGACGCTACCTGTTATCAGAGCGCCATCTATGGGGAGAGCGCGAACTTAAATAAAATATTCAAATACTAAATATTACATGATTGAAATTAATTAAATGTAAATTCAAAACAAATATTCAAATCATTTATTTGATGCATTTACTCTTACTAGTTATAATAAATATCTTTTAGTTAACTGTGTTTTATTTATAAAAAGAAATAAAATAAAGATTTATATTTCGATACAAAAGGACGTTGTAGCCAAGTTTTCAGAACCCATAAAAAGTACTTGAGTAATTCCAGGACTATTTTTCACTGCATGAAACTTGAAACTCTGTGAGAAAGAGTCATAAAAGACACGTGTGAAATTCAATAGACCCTTGTTTTTAAGTAACAAATAATAGTACAAGTTATGTGTAACTAAATACAAATAAGATTGTTAAATAACAATTACTATCAAATCTGATTTGTAACAGTTTTGCCTGCTCAAATTGGCCCCTAATCAATTTATAAATAAACTCAAAATTTTTACAATAAACAACAATAATCCGAGTTGAGTCCGAGAGCCTGTATCTTCGTAAACAGAAGACTCGAGGCAATCAGAATTAACAAATTATGCACCAGACACCTTACGGTGGCGTCAACCACGATTGGGATCCAAGGGGTTAGAACCAGGTTCATTGTAGTTTCAGCGTACTTTCCCTACGACTCGGACGAGGTACCCACAAAAGAGGTCAAAGTGCTAATTCGGTATTGCCAAGAAAGGAACTTACCTCAACTCTCGTAGAGTACCTATCCAGTACTGATCTAGAGATTCTCAACAGGGGATCCAGACCAACATTCGTTAGTTCACGAAGACAAGAAGTAATCGACATAAGATTGGGCTCCCGAAGGATTGTGCAATCAATATCAGGATGATGGGTCAGTACAGAGGACACCCTTTCAGACCACCGTCAAATTACGTTCTCTATCTTGGGAGACAGTCTGAAAAGGGAAACGAGGTCATGCAGGGATTCAAAGCGTACAGACTGGCACCGCTATAGAGCGGAACTAGGAAGCAGGCTTAGCGAGACCAGCAGGAAACTGTGTACCAAGGACAGCATAGAGCTGGCAAGCAGAGACCTACAGGATTCAATCCTGATGCCCTACGAGGTAGCCTGTCCTCCGAAGAAGACAAACAATAAAAAGAGAGTATCCTGGTAGAACGAAGAGCTTAGCAAACTGCGCTCAACATCCAGGAGACTACTGAATATAGCTATGAAGATTAATGGTACTACCAAATGGGTCAACTATAAGAAGGTACAGAAAGAGTACAAAAGAAACATTAAGATCTCTAAGCTAAACGCCTGGAAGCACTTCTGCGAGGAAATAGATAAACAACCTGTGGTTGCTTGCCTCCGCAGAGTGTTCCCTTCGGGGCAAAAAATGACACTTGAAACGGCAATGTAACTGTTTTAATTGTTCTACTCGTTCTCCTTGGTGACCCCTTTATTTATTTAGGGCGCTACTGCATTTTTAGACACAGTATCCAGAAACTGGACTAGAGCATGGAGTAATTTTACAGGGTCGTGAGAGATTGCTAAGAAAGAAACAGAAATTATCGAAGAAATTCATTTTTACGAGAGATTTTATTTAACCAACCCAATTAGCATAATAATCCTCTTACAATTAATTAACAGTTAATTCTAAGTCCCATTCCCGTTTATACGACGGTTTCCTATCATCGTTACTATTCCCGACAGTACCCTCATATGGAGCGACCATACCGCGGCTTCTAACTTATTTCCGTCTACCTCTCTCCTCTGGGCGTCCATACACGATTTCCTATCATAGTGCCTAGTTCCGACGATACCCTCTGATGGAGCGACCATATCGCGGTTTCTAAGTGTGCCCAGGAAACAGAGGAGGATACCATGAATCCCTAGGTATTATTTCATAATCCAAACACACTAATTAATATTTCCATAATTTTACAAATTAGAATTTTCCCACATTTTATTAATAAAGTTAATTCCAAATCTGATTAACTAATTTACTAAATTCAATTTTCCATTCATTTCAAATTCGAATTCCTCATTAAATTAATTTCCTAATTAAAATTCTTACCTAACTAACTGCCGTGGTCTTAATAATACAACAATAAATATTTAATCACAAGAGGTCTTCATATCTTGTATTAATAGATCAAAATCTGACGACAGAGGTCTTAATAATCTGCCGAGAGACAAGATGGCTGACGCTCTCCCAAACTTTTGTCGATTTTTCTACGGACGAAATTTACAAGTGATTTATTTTCTACTTTTAACTAAATGATTTCAACAATTATTTTACCAATTATTTTCTGATTCTAATTTTACTTTTGTTTTATTTTAAACAATTAAATTTTATTCCAAATTATTTATGTCGATTTTAATTAATATTTATTTTTAATGATTTTACTAAACTGGTTACTGAAATATTTTACTAATTTTAATTTGCACAAAGTTAAACTAATTTTACTTAAACTCAATTACCAGAGATCAATTTTTCCACGTGACACCGAAATCATGAATTAATAAACTGAAATAATTCCTAGTAAAATTAATGCAGACTCTGCCTACGTGTTCAATTAATAACCCGAAATAATTCCTGGTATTATTAATCAAATATTTAGTATTTTATTTCTGACTTGTTCTTAAATTTATTCTTAATTTTAACCTGACTTTTATTCGGACTTTTCTCAATCTTTTACCAAATTTGGTCTTAAACATTTGTTAAATTTGTTAATAAATTCTTAATGTTCGGATAAATTTTGGTTACTTCAATTTCGTTTAATTAATTACTTAAATTTTGTTAAAACTAATGATTGGGACCGAACGCGAAATGGCGATGACCTTTAGCCGGCATAAGGGCCTGGCTGATGCCGCATCACCGAGAAATTATTTAGACATGCTGATTGTACCTAGAGTTTTCCTTAATTTAATCAGCAATCCCTCGACGCTGCAACTCCTTGTCGTAATTTTTGCGTACAAATTTCTCCTCGGTGAGTTGCTCGAATTAGCGGCAAAGTTCCAGGTCACCACGTCGCGTCACGTTCTCCTCAGATATTATTTTCCTGTAACAGTAAGTTGGCATTAGTATTTATTACGATTTGAACCAAACCTAAGCGAGCTGACATGTTGGCCTAGCAAACATTAAATTTGTCAAGTTTCATCGCTTCGTTTCACTTAGATCGAGCGAATTAAAATAATTACCTGATTAGAGAACTTTTAACGAGGTGATTGGTTCGACTGTTCAGTCACAATAGCTCTTTGTTAGTGCGTTTCTCTCTTCCTCTGCTCTCTCCACTCTCACTACGCTGACACCTCCACTTTGAGGACTCGCTTACTAGCCTCGAACTAGGCCTACGAGGGCTGAAGATCACAGTGCTCTATGATCCGTCGATAATTAAACAAGTGCGGATAAAAGGGCTTTTAACGGGTAACGATCACTCCGTTACACGCTCAACGGTCTGACACTTCCAGATAGGAGGGAGACTGAGTCGTACGAAGAAGTGTTGCTCACTTTTTTGAGGTGCATTTCCCGGGCTTGGAATTAACGAGAACGTGGGATGCACAACAAGACGCAAGAGATTCATACGTGGATACACGGATTAAGGACTGGAGAAAAGCTGGCAAGGTTATAACACCAAGCAAACTAAGATGGGCAGTAGGGAGCTTTGACAATTACAAAAGTCCTGGACCAGACGGGATCCTTCGTGCTCTGTTAAGAGGTTATATACAGTTAGAATTTTCAAAAAATCGATTTTTTTTTTATTTCATTTTCTTAATGTACATATATTTAAGAATACACACAGAAAATTTCATATTGTTCCGGTGAATATTTTCAAAGTTACAAGCAAATTTGAAAAGGCGTTTCAGAGTGCTTGGAAGTACAAGGTCCGAGCGGCAGCGCCTACCTGGAACGCTATCCCTTTTATGCACCTGCCTATTGTAAATTCTCCCTTCTAATGATCAACTTCGAAAACCCTGACTTGGATCGCGTAAACGACATGGTATCGGCGGCTACTACTTCCCACGGTTGCCCCGGGGCGCGAACTCTCATCTCCCCCGCGGGCTTCTGCTGCTCGGGCTTGGCTTCTTTACAAGTCGGGCAGTCCTTGACATAATCTCGAATGTCGCAGAACATGCGTGGCCAATAATAGAGCGATCGAGCCCTCTCGTATGTCTTTTCTACCCCGAGATGCCCAGCTTGCGGGTCGTCGTGTACCTGGCCTAATACGACGGGTTTATCATTGGTATGGACCACCAATTTCCAACGTTGGTGATCGCTACCCAGCACGTCTTTCAATTTGGACTCGCGCTCGCGATAAAGCAGACCACCCTCGTATTTATACCCGGGGATGGCAGTAGGATCGTCAGCGAGGATGAGGCACTTCTCATCATACCAATCGTCAACTACCTCATCCCCCAAGGCTCCTAGCTCATCGAACTCGGGCTCAATCTCTTCGTAGAGCCTTGATATTGCGTCTGGAGCCTCATTTTCTGACCCGCGTCGATACACCAGCTCGATATCGTAACCAGACAACTCCAGTGCCCATCTGGCTAACTTCCCTGAAGGATCCCTGGTGTTCATCAACCATCGTAAACTCGCTTGGTCGGTAACAACCTTAAAATGGAAACCTTCGATATATGGACGAAATTTCCTGACAGCCCAAACCACCGCAAGACACTCCTTCTCGGTGGTGCTATAGTTCCTCTCAGCAGCTGTCAAGGCCTTACTGGCGCAGCCGATCAAGATTTCCTTGTCGTCGCCTTCCTGGACTAGAATTGCCCCGAGGCCACTCTGACTCGCATCCGTGTACAGAACAAAGGGCAACTTATATTCAGGAAGTGCCAACACCGGCAATTTAGCAAGGGCGTCTTTCATTGATTGGAATGCGCTTTCCTCCACCTCGGTCCACTGCCACTGAGCCCCTTTTCGAGTCAAACGGTTCAATGGTTCAGCAATCTTGGCGATGTCTTTCAGATGGCGATGATACCAGTTGATCATGCGATTAAAACGACGTACCTGTTTCACCGACTTAGGCGAGGGATACTCAAGAATCGGCGCGATTTTCTCTGGATCAGGTCGTATTCCGTCTGTATCCAACAGAAAGCCCAGGAATCAAGCCTGCGTCCGACAGAAATGACTTTTTTCGAAGTTGAGAGTGAAACCAGCCTCTCTTAGCCTACGCAGGACCTCCTCAAGGATCTCCAGATGCTTGGGAAAGTCCTTCGTTACAATGATTATGTCATCCAGGTAACAATAGACGAAAGGTCTCAGGTCCACTGTAATGATACTGTCCATTATCCTTTGGAATCTGGCGCTAGTGTTAATCATGCCCATGGGCATTCGCTTATACTGGAATAACCCACGACCTGGGACCCAGAAAGCTGTATACTTGCGGCTTTCTTCCGACAACGGGACCTGCCAATAAGCTGAATTTGAGTCCAACGTTGTGATTTAATTGGCCTCACGACAACTTTCGAGAGTCTCTATCAGATGAGGTGACCGATAGGTGTCCCTCTCGGTGAAACAATTCACGTCGCGGAAATCGATACACATGTGGTACTTCCCACCTGGACGCTTAACCATTACGGGCTGGCTACACCACTCAGATGCTTCACATGGTTCGATCACGTCATCTATTACCATCTGGTCGACGATTTCGTGCATGGCCTGTAATATGGCCGGCGACCGACGGTAGACCTTTTGTCTAACCGGCTTGGCATCCTCTTTAACCACTATCACGTGCTCTGCATAGTTAGTTTTGCCAATGCCTGGTGGCATCAAACTCTTTTGGCGCTCCAGCAATCGGTCTAACTGGTCCTTCTCGTTCTCGGTAAGCTCACGAAGAGCAAACAGGCCATCAGAGCTTCGGCGAACCGGTTCGCGCACGAGCTGATGCCAATTACCTTCACGAATACGCCAACGACCGTTTACCAAATCAAGGCATAGGTTGAAATGGTCGATGAAATTCATCCCTATCAAATTGAGAGTTCCCAGACTGGGGACATAATGAACTGGAAATCGAACCCTTTCGACTCCATCAAGCAGCATCTCGAGATCAACCACGCCACCCCCAACTTCGGTGGTGTTATTGGCCATGCCAAACCTCGTGGGAATCTGCTCGGTAAAGCCCCAGACTTCATAATCTCTGCTGCGAAATTTCCAAACACGGTTGTCTTGGCTCCGCTGTCAATTATAGCAACCCCAGAGCAACCATCAACTTCGATGTTTATCATGGGTCGCGCGCGCCCACCGCGTAATGACCAGAAAGAGCTATCGTAGCTCGAACCATCGTTGGAACCGTCATCTAGGCATCGATTATCCTGAAGGATGCCTAAGTCCGTCGATGTTGACTCGATGACGTTGACAGTCGCGTCCAATTCGCACCTGCCCACATCTGCGTCCTGTGCCGCGTGGATCTCTACCTCAACCACGATGACATGCGGCTGTACTTCACCATTATCAGGTTCAGTGATTGATTGAGGTATAGTTATTGGGCCGTCGCCTATTGGGCACGGCCCCCCTGGCCATTTTTTGGCCCTTGAGGTCGACGAACGGGACATTGACATGTGGCTGCCGATACCCCAGTCGTACCACATCTCGGGCACAATTCCTGCCGAGGACTGGTACAATACCACGCCAGATGATCTAGACCCCCACAGTTGAAGCAAAAGTTCCTCTTCCGAGGGGTCTCCTTTTGATTCCCGGAACCAGTTCCTGAGGTTCCTGGCTTGGGCTGCGTGTTTTGAACATTATCAACCGCAGCAAGCCCTTCTCCCGCCGTAGATGTCATCTGAGACTTGACTGGGGAGGCCTTCGCCTTGCTCTGCGCAGGTGTTGCAGACCTCTGTTCATTAACCTGAACACTAGACGTCTGCGACTCTTCAACCGCGTGAAGGGGTGAATGCCTCTCCTTGGGCGCTTTCACCCCGCTCGAATACGCACATTCCGCCACTTATGCTTCACTGCGAGGTGGTGGTGCGTGATACAACTTCTCTTTGCGCCATCTTTCCTCCTGTTTAGATGCTGCCGTGATCAACTCGGCAAACGTATGATGCTTGCCGGGTGGGCATTTGTCCCAATAGGCCGGGCGCAACCCGCGTTGCGCACGTTTGACCTGTCGACGTTCACTTGGTGGTTTGTGTAGCCTCGAATATAGGCTCCTCAAGCAAATAAAGTACTCAGTGGCACTCTCTTTCTCTCCTTGAGTCCTCGCGCGAATATCGGCCTTGATCTCGTCTTGCCGACCACCAGCAGGGAACCACAACTTGAATTCGGCTACGAAATCATCCCAATCACGCCACGTGTGACCGCTGAGAACCACGTGGCTGCCTTGCCCGTAAACAAATCAGTGAGTGTCGACAAACGATCTCGTCTGCGAATCGCAGCACTTCGGAACTTGACTGACAACCTTCGAAGGAATTCGTCCCCAGTCATGCTGTTGTCCCCCGAAAACTTGAGCTGCCAATTTCGAGCAATTGCACCATAATCGCGCTCCCTGGGATATGCACGCGAGTGCCTGCGCGATCGCTGACTGCCATGACTAGACTCTGAAGTCGTAGATTCTGATCCCGTGTCGCTGGACCCTGAACCCGACCGAGGAGACCTTCTTGGACGGCTGCCGTCTTGTGCAGACCTCACGAACCTAACCGAGGGCCTTGCGCTGTCTCACATTGGGATTAGGGAGCCTTCTCCCGTCGGGGCGAACTGGTGATGACGTCAATGGACGAAGTGATACCTGGATCTGCTCCCCGAGTTCTGCGACCATGGAATGCATCCGGCGCTCCAATACCCGAATTGCGTCAGCTGTCTCCGCGTGAGTTGAAAAACGCTGTGCAACCTCCTCTGAGGCACGGAATTCTCGCGGTGGTAATTTCATTGGCTCTGGAACAGTAAGACAGGGCCGACCTCTTTCGTCAAACCCTTTGTCATCATCCTGGTCGTCATTGAGCCGAAATTCATCTACTTCCGGTACCCAGTCGGCTTCTTTTTCATCGTCCAGGTCCATTAACCGGCGCATTCGACCTCGTAATTCCCTCACAGTACCCAGATCGCTCACGCCACGACCTCCTAGGTACCTCCGAAGGGCTCGTTCACTCATATATTCAGGGATTAACTCCTCGCGCGGGGGGATTTCGTCAATCTCGACGTCCCAACGTATCCCAGGCACGCCAATTCGTAATTTATGATAGCGGTTCAACCTATCTACCAATACGTCATACTCCCCAATCGTCGATAGACCAAATCCAGACAATACTAACTTTAAACGAGACGGTGGGAGCTCCAGCATCCACGTAATTTCCGATGTCGGCAAGCTCTGGCTCTCCAATTCGGGCTGGATGCCACCTGTATTGGTCTCCGGCACCTCCTGTAACTTAGGAGTCACATTAAGCGTGTCTTGGAATGGTGGTTCGTCCTCGATCCCACCACGAAGACGAATAACCTCTGAAGACTGAGAATTATCATCTTGGAACTCATCCAGTAACAACTCGGACATCAAACGGGCAACAACACGCGTGAAGAACGATGTGAACGCCATAATTCAATATTATGTACTCTTCCCGCTGTAAACCTCGAATTCCAACTTTACGACCAAATTCTCGATTGCTCGGCCTCAAACTCCACAATATCTCACGGAAGGATTAACCAACTAATAATCTAACGCCCTGGCCCCACGTTGGGCGCCATGTAACAAGAAAATTACCCGAACGACGACGGTGGAGTGGTCTGCCGTCGGATAATCCTGTCCAGGTCGCCCAAAAATTTTCATACAATGAACCCCAGGCTGGGTTAGTGCACGATGGACGCCAGTTATTTTTTTTTACGGGGAAAAATAACAAACCGAATCAATCCAGGGCCTGTCCGTAGATATTTTTGAGGTGGGTTGGAAATAAGGATTAATAGATATAAAGAGAAAGGATAGCAAATAGGTAGAAATGAATAAACAGTGCAAAATAGAAGGCAAATAATAGAGCTCTCGGTAGTCAGATTAAACAAAAAATTATTCTATATTAAACAAATTAATTAAATGAACAATACTTCCTTAAACTTAGGTTCACAAAATTATTCGTCACGAAACTTAAATTTTATTAAAGTCAATTCTCCGATCCTTTATAGGGCCTGTTGAACCTTTATTAATGGCACCGATGCGAATTACTATAAAATTTATTATTAATCATGACCGACTTCCAAACTCGGTTATAATTAACTAGTCAATAATAAATCAAAATTAGCTTCAATTATACAAACAGTGAAAACGCCTTATTCCAATTTTTAATGCTACAATAGCTCGCAATATAATACACATATGACAAAACCAAGCTTGCTTTGTCTATTAAGAACAAATAAAAATCAATTGTACTCCAATATATTCGTATTAATTATAATTGTTGTCGACGCCGATAGTGAGGTGATAATAATAAAAAACATACATATATTCTATCAATTGATGATTCTGATATCAATAATTAATTACCAAGTGAAAATAATAATAATGCGTGCCCGGGATTATTCCCGCGTGGCGACGCTCGTAAAACCAACCTCAATACAACCGTCTACAACTATCTGACTACCGGGAGATCACAATACAACCAAAATGCTAGGACTCATCCAATTACAGCTCACACGGGTTGATGAGAGGTTACTCAGTTTTCTTTTTAATCTAATTGAATGCTCAACTGCACACAAATTAATTAAATTCTTTTTATTTTTCAACAAATCTCACAAAGATAAATTTTACGTGATGCACGCCACATGTGCTACCGCCAGAATACCTCTCTCCCCGCGGCCCCTCTCCCCTCGCGGTCTCATGCCACGAGGTGAGTCAAATGAACAATTTTGGACACATTTCGTATTGCGAATCTCCCGTCAGAAAATCCACCGACAGTTGTTTTACCATTATTTTTAGGTAATTATATTTTTTTTTAGTTTATAACAACAAATCATAAACGATAATTAATTAATTCATATCATAACAACAACAAAAAAAATTTACCAAGTGCTTTACGTTAGCGCATGCGCGCTTCTGCTCTAGTCGAGTTCACTTTTGGACCACATTTTAATTAAAGAAATAAATAGAAAAACTCTCTTTCGGCGTCTAACAACCCTCTCATAAATTATAAAACAAACGTAAAATTTTATTACAACAATCAGAATGATGATTATCGGTATATTAATATTCTTAAACTTAAATCAAAACTTAAATAATAATGTCACACACTGGGGCCAGCTGAGCCAGCTCCCAGTATGTGGCGGACCCTGGCGGCGCTCGACTCAGCAACCAGCCCGGGAGAAGATGACGCGGGAATTCAAATCAAATTCCCGTGACAAGTTTGTTCATATTTTTTTGTGTAATTTTTCGTGAAAATGAAGGGTTCCAGAGAAATGAGAAAATCTCTTAACATACGTAAGTCGAGAACAAAAAAGCGCAAAAATGTTTTTAATCCAAAAACAACTGAAACGGATGAAAGTAGTTTCAGTGCTTCGGCGAAAAAATTTAAAGAACAAGAGGAAATCTCAGTTCCACGTGATCCGTCTATTGAGTATCGCATTTTAAATTTTATTACAGTATTTGCAGCAATTTCTGAATATGTGAAATGTAAGATCTGTGACGGAAATGTCAAGTTTCAAACTGCTTCTGAACGAGGACTTGGTTTTAAAATTGTTTTGCTGTGTGATAAGTGTGCAGATCGTAACATAAATTCTAGTCCTTTTGTCGCGCATTCTTATGAAATAAATCGACGATTTTTATTTGTCATGAGAGTCCTCGGATTAGGGTTAAAAGGTGCAGCAAAATTTTGTGGATTAATGGACATGCGAGCCTTTATATCACAGCCCACTTACGATTTGATAATAGATAATATTCACTCCAGTATAAAAACAGCCACCGAAAAACTTTTTCAACAGGCTTGTACTGAAGAAAAACATTCGACTTCCGAACATCAAGGCAATGAAGATTCGACAGAATTAACTGTATCTGGCGATGGTACATGGAAAAAACGAGGGTTTAGTTCCTTGTACGGTGTGACATCATTGATCGGATACTATTCTGGTAAAATCATAGATATTGTTGTGAAAAGTTCCTACTGCAAACAGTGTGAAACTTGGAAGAAGAAACTCGGTACCGAAGAATATAAGGAATGGTATGCAGAACATAAAGATACTTGCACTGCAAATCATTCTGGTTCTTCTGGGAAAATGGAAGTTGATTCAGTCATCGAAATTTTCCAACGTTCATTGAAAAAATTTGGAGTCATGTACAAAAATTACATCGGAGACGGTGACTCCAAAACGTACTCAGGAATTTTGAAGGCTGCACCTTATGGTGATCAAGAAGTTGTAAAAAAAGAATGTATTGGACACGTACAGAAACGAATGGGCACGCGACTCAGAGATTGTGTCAACAAAAATGTTAAAACAGTTGAAAACAAAAAAGGAAAAAAAATACAAAAAAAAACTCTCGGTGGAAAAGGCAAACTTACTGGAAAGATGATCGATAAGTTGACAGTTTATTATGGCTTAGCAATAAGGAGAAATTGTGATTCCCTTCAAAAAATGTATAATGCTATATGGGCCACATATTACCATTATTGTTCAAGTGACGAAGAACCTCAGCACGACAAGTGCCCGAAAGGACCAGAATCATGGTGCGACTGGCAGAAGGCTGCAGCTGCCAATCAATTATCCACTTTCGAACATGATTATGAGCCATTACCAAAAGATGTTGCTGAGGCTATACATCCGATTTTCACAGATCTCAGCAGTGAGAATTTATTGGAGAGATGTGTAGGTGGTTTTAACCAAAACAACAACGAGAGCTACAATCAACTGATTTGGAAAATCTCTCCCAAAATTGTTCCAGCCGGTTCAAAAACTGTGGAAATTGCTGCATACATAGCTGCTGGCATATTTAATGAAGGAATGGCATCACTATTGTATTATATGAATGCTATAGGAATTACACTTGGGCCCAATGCGCATTCATATGCCGAAAAAGAAGATGAGAAGCGCGTGAGCATTTCCGATCTCAGAGCGCGTGAGAGCAGCCGAGATGGAAGAATGGCTCGCAGACAACATCAGCTTGAGTTATTAGAAGCTGCTGAATCGGCGGAGGGTGTATTATATGGTCCTGAAATAGACAACTCCATGTAAGTTAAAAAAAAAATTTTTTTATCCCATGTAAAGTGCATTCGAAACTTTAAACGCGTTTTTCTCAAAATGGTGTTTTCAAAGTCGGTGACTAACATTACTCGAAAACGGCTAGACCGATTAGTCTCAAATTTTAACACGACCTTCTTAAATATATTTTTTAGTAATTAATCGAAGATTTTTTCTCTCCGATAAATATTTTTTTTTTTATAAATAATTTAAGGCCGAAATTTCGGTAAAGAATCGATTTTTTTTTTTTAAGAAACCGCCATTTTGTCAAAAAATTTTATTTTGCTTATTCCTTCGATTAATTACTAGATTTAACATTATTTTAACGAAATCTGTTTGGTTTTTTAATTTCAGATGATCCAGTTCCGAGATATAGCAGTCACCGCAAAACGTCTTTTTTGAGAGGAGCTCCTGGAGATCAGCTGTAGCTCTTTTTCAAATAAATATTTTTACTAGTACTAAGTCTTAAAATACAGTTAAAAGATACCATAATATGTGTATAAATTTTTGGATCAATAAATTAAAAAGTTTTCTCAGAAAAAATTCTGGAAAATTCACTTTTTTTCGGCCGTCTAACTGTATATAACCCCTTAAGAGGGGGG
>JZSA01002555.1:0-17150 GCA_000956155.1 Cotesia vestalis | reverse complement strand
GGTAGGGGGTAGAGATCCTGCTAAAGCATCTACTCCACATCTTCCGATCCTGCGTGGCACTAAGCATCATTCCGTCTGCGTGGAGGATGGTCAGGATAGTCTTTCTACCTAAACCGAGGAAAATCTCGTATGACCAAGCAGACCCATAAGCCTCTCATCATTTCTACTGAAAAAATTAGAAAAACTAATTGACAGGCACATAAGAGATAGTGCACTGGTATACAAACCACTACACCACTCTCAACATGCATACCAGGCAGGCAAATCCGTTAAAACGGCACTTCACAGCGTAGTACAATACGTAGAGGGAGCCTATCACAGGAAACAAGCCGTACTGAGTATATTTATTGATATTGAAGGGGCCGTTGACAATACCCCATTCGAATTGATACGGAACGCCGTAAAGGACTTCGAAATAGAAGACTCCATTACAAGGTGGATCCACAACATGCTCAGGCTCAGGACGGTTAGCACCGAACTTAGCCACAACATTAAGGCACGGGCGAGGAGAGGCTGCCCACAGAGCGGAGTCTCATCACCTCTGATGTGGCTACTGGTAGTCAACAGTCTTCTGCAAGAGCGAGATAACAAGAAGATACATGCTGTCGGTGACGCCGACGAGGTGGCAATTCTCGTCAAAGG
The DNA here is from genome assembly GCA_000956155.1 of Cotesia vestalis. Lineage (NCBI taxonomy): Eukaryota > Metazoa > Arthropoda > Insecta > Hymenoptera > Braconidae > Cotesia > Cotesia vestalis. The sequence continues at coordinate 16,508 of JZSA01002555.1, read as the reverse complement.
CTCTCATCCGGAAGAATTGAGGTCAAGGATGCAGCGCGCTCTCGATCACATTCAAGAATGGTGCAAAGTCAGGTCTTTAAAGGTAAACCCTGGCAAGACAGGACTAGTATTATTCACAAAGAAGAGAAAGTTCGATGTTAAGGCACCACTCCTTTTTAATGAACAGATCAGATTTACTTAGGAGGTACGCTATTTAGGCGTCACCTTAGATCAGAAACTGAGCTGGAGATCGCACATATCCAGGCAAACACAAAAAGCTACTGCCACCTTTTGGGCCGGCATTAGTTGGAATGCTTGATCCTGTTCTAGATGGAGATGTTGTTGTAGATGCATTCAGAATTGGAGAAAGACGCCGCATTGTTGGCTCGCGACGCAGTGGTCTCGCAGGACCCCGCTCAATTATCATCTCGTTGAAAAGCAGCAATATTTGCAAAAAGGTTGTTGAAGGTAAAAAAGCTAAGCCAGATTTGAATGCCAATCAACTTGGTCGATCTCTACCTGCAGCCAAGGTCTATGTGAACTTCCGGCAACCAGCTTAGCTCCACCAGCTAAGAGATCAAGTGCTAAAAAAGTTTCCTCATGTTGATCGTAAGTGTGACGTCACATAGTGACTGTCATTCAATTTAATTTTAATATTAGTGTCGCCATCTGATTTGCACACTAATAAATAATATTTTCAATACAAATTAAATCATTAACAGTATACACTATCGATTGTGTATATAAGATAAATAAATCGAAAATTCTCTTACTATGAGAAAAGTATGAAATAAATAATTAAATAATAATAAATTTACACCGTTGATTGTGTAAATGAAAATTTAAAGGTTATCTTATTATGAGAAAAGGGATGAAATAAATAAATAAATAAATTGATAAATCAGTAATGTTTTAGAGAAATGAAATAATCAATATATTGAGTTGTAACTTAATATCAATGCTAATACGGACTATAGGCCGTAAAAAAAGAATTTATATATATAAATATAATTAAAGGAATAATTATTGATTGATTATTGTCCAATCACAATTAAATAATTATTAATTGGAAGGCAAGTTACTCGGTAACAGTTTTGTGATTTTAAAAAGAAGCCAGTTTCCGTAGATAACTCAATCAGACAAGATCAATGAATTAAAAATTAAAAGATTAATAATACAGATTGAAAATAATTTTAATTAAATTATTAAATTAACATAATTTAAGGAGTTATTTGAATTAAATAATTAATTATTGAGTTTATTTAAATTGAATTACTGATTTAAAAATTATAAATCAGAAACTTCATAAGATTTTTTTTATATTTACGATGAGTGAAGTTTGTAAATTGAATTAAATAACTATTATAATTATATTAATATTCTTTGGGTTCCAATGGGTCGATAGAAATTCTTCTAAGAATTCAACTCAATTTAACAAGGTAAATTCTAAATACTTAATTATTAAAGTATTAAATTTAGAGGTTGGCAATAGCCTAGTCGGCTCGGTGCCCGCTTTTCGAAAGAGTGGGACCCGGGTTCGATCCCGGCACGCACCAATATTTTTTCAGTGATTATAGATAAAAACATGTGCGTTACGTTGCCAGTTTCTGAACGTGGCAGAGATAGCCGGGCGGCACACGTCTGACTTGGGCGATCACACATTTAAGCAACAACTTGAATGAATGACCGCTCTAGTCGGCGTTGGCTAGCGCGAGGGATCTCTGTACACTAGGAGAAGGGCCTAATGCTTTAGTGGTTGATAAACAAGAGTTTCTTATCAATCACTGTAGACTTAGCCCAGCTCCGACTGTACTATCATGGGTTTTCTCTGTAGTTTCCCCATGATTCTGTTCCAACACTGGAAAAAAAAAAAAAAAAAAAAAAAAAAAAAAGTATTAAATTTTAAATTTATAACGTGAAAAATTATCGAACTCGAATTTATAATTGGGTATTTGATTGTTTAGTAGTGAATCTATAAGTGTATTATTGAATTCTTTAGATTATTTTATTTGATTGTTAAATAAATTTGGCTTCACTTAAAATAGTTGTTCATTCATATATTTTATAATTAAGGAATTCTATTAATTAACTTTTAAATTATAATAAGATATTATATTTAAGAGTCACTCTTATAGCTCCATTCCGGTTATTTCACTTGGTAAAGGCTAAAAGGGAGCAAGGTAATTATACAACTAAAGTACTATGTTCTGACGTAACATAAGCATGTCTGGATTTCTGATGGAGCCGTTTTTCTACGAAAGACACAAGATGATCGACCGGTAAAAATTCAGTCTTCAACGGACTTGCGACAATTAGCTAATGAACTATATGGGTCTCTTACTATGCTGCTTCCCAATACTTGTTAATCAATATTTTTAATCAGGGTAAATGAATTTTCATGCCATGAAGTATCATTAGGATTATTAATCGCGAGCAAACTCCACAATAAGACTATACTACCAAAACTCCCAAAAAACACAAGTGAAACTCTTCTAAACGTCCGCAAAACTTAAAAAAAAATCTGGAAGCGGTTGACCCTAGAGGCCATCACTGCAGCTTCTCGCTAATTCCATATCTAAGCGCTTAAAATTGAACTTATGACGTTTTTGAGCTCTTCGAGCTCGAAAATATAATTTATATGTTACTTCGAGCCCTCCGAGCTCAAAGAGTTAGCTGTTCCAAGCTTTTGAGCTCTTCAAACTCAAAAGTCTGATAGAAGTTTAATAAATCAGTATTTTTTGAATTTTTAAACTGCAATAACTTCTGAATGAAAGAACCAATTTTTAAGCAGTTAACTGCATTCCACTCAGTTTTTTAAATTTTACAATATACTTCTGAACACAAACTGATCAAACCAAAAATCTCAGAAAAATTTGAAAAATGCACTTTTTCCTAATTTTATCGACAACGATAACTCACGAACCAATCAACCGATTTTCACGTTCTTGGCAGCGATCGACGTGGTTTTGTGGGCTCTAATAATTGTTTCATTTTATCGAAAACGATTCAAAAAGAAATCTCGAAGTTATGTAAAAAAAACACTTTTTTCAAAATTTTTCAACAACGATGTCTCTCGAACAAATTAACCAATTTTCAAGCGGTTTGCAGCAATCTATGCAGTTTTTCAAGTACTATGAACAGTATGTTAACATAATTTGATCAGATAAGAAATTTTAGAGTTTTTCTTGAAAAATTCCATTTTTTCGAATTTTTCGATTTCTTTCGTTCACGACATTTCCCGAACGAATGAACTGATTTTGAAACGATTGGCAGTGGTCGACGTCGTTTTCAAAGGTTGAGAGCTGATTATTTTTTGAAATCGATTGGTAGGACCGTTTGAACGTTATTCCAAAAAAACTACTTTTGAAAAAATTTTTTTTTGCTGTTTCTTGAAGATTTCTTGGAATCTACCTGTCCGAATCGGTTCAAATTTTCAGGAAATCTAAGTTTGGTGGGATCAAATCGAATGCCATGAACCGCGTTTCGATCGGTTGAGCCGTTCAAAACTTATAAGAGGGTCAAATACTTACTTACTTACTTACTTACTTACTTACACACACACACACACACACACACGCGCGAACACATACATACATACAGACATAGTGACACCCTCACGGGAATAGTCAGGGAAGCTTCCTAGGACCTCAAAACGTCGAGATCTGATGAAAATTCGATTTTCGAAAAACGGGGTAAAACCAATAACTCCCCGATTTTTAAAAATTTTCAATTCTCTTAGCGGGAAGTTGAAATTATAGAATATCACACTCTTTGGGAAGGAAAATACGAAAAGCCTCAGATCACATGTAATTGTTGGCCAAGGCGAAGCCGAGGTCGACAAACATGTAATCTGAGGTTTTCTTTTTTACATCCTTAGGGCTGTATACTATTTTTCTCACCTCCGGGCGGAAAGCGTCAATTTTAATCCCGCTGCGCTGAACGAAAATGCCGCTTTCCGCCTCGGTCGAGGAGAAATAGTATATTACACACCCAGGGAAGTAAAATAAGAAATGTCTCAGATCACATGTAATTGTTGGCCGAGGCGAAGCCGAGGTCAACAAACATGTAATCTGAGGCTTTCTCATTTACTTCCCGAGGAGTGTATACTATTTTTTAATAAGATATTTCTTTTGAATCAATTCTCTAACCATATTTTCTTTCAATAATTTTACTCTCATCACAATTAAGGATCGTAATTCAATATTCCTCAACAAGCTTATTTAAAATGTTACAAATTTTTTTTTTCCAAAAAATTCATAATTAAAGATTTTACTTTTGGGAATTTAGTTTTAAGTGTTGGTTATTTATTACTTGTAGAATGTTACTGAGGGTAAATTCTACTTATTATTATTCATGACATGAAAACAGATCAATACAATTACGAAAATATATTCATTTAAAACAGTTAACAAAAAGGTATTTGCACTTGCATCTGACTATACTGTATGTTGTACATTGTAATTATTATTATTTGTCGTTACAGCTATAGAAGCTGATTTGGTGTGTTTGTCCTCTGGCCGGTGGTAGGCTCTCCGAGCACTTGGTTGAGATTTGCTGCCAGTAGAGGCGTGAGTGAGGAGTCAGTGCCGCCACAACCACTCCCCTCCAAGTGACTTTGGGCGGGTTGTTTAAAAGTCACGGTATGAGCGTAGGTGCGTTTGGGTGGATCCAATGAGGAGCCCCAGTGATGTGGTTGCATTTTTTGAGATGTTGATGGTGCGTCATCGTTGACGGGCTGGTCGTCAGTCTTGCTGACGAAGCAGGGCTTGAGTATTTTGACTGAAACGTTTTTATCTTCACCGTCGACGTTGATTTCGTACAGACGATCAGACAATCGATCTATGAGTAGATCAGGCCCTTCATGTAGTGGTTCAAGGGGAGCTTTGATATGATCACAACGTAACCAGAAGTGTGAACGTGTGCTTAAGTCTTTTAGGATGAAGACTCTGGCCTTGGTGTAAGGTGCCATCTGTGTTGGGCGAATGCCGCGCATGTATTCGCGGTATGTTTCAATGAAGATCTTGGGATCTGATGAGAGGTCTCCTGAGACGAAAAATTCTCCAGGAACTTGCAAACACGTGCCGTAGAGCATCTCTGCTAGACTGGCTTGGAGATATTCCTTGAGTGAAGCTCTGAGACCAAGTCCTACAATAGGTAATATGTCCAGCTATGGTTTTGGAGAGCACATGAGTGCTGCTTTCAGAGTTCTGTGCATGCGTTCGACTATACCATTGAACTGAGGGTGGTACGCTGTGGTCCACGTTTTTTGTGTGCCCACGAGGTGAGTAAGCGCTTGAAAGAGAGCAGATTCAAATTGCGTGCCTTGACCTGAGGTGATTGTGATAGGTGCACCAAAACGAGTGATCTAATGGTTGAAGACTTCTTTGGTTACGGTGTCTGCAGTCATATCCTGCATCGGGATTGCTTCGGGCCATCTGGAGAAACGGTCAATCATTGTGAGACAGTATAGATACCAACGTAGGTTGGGCAAGTAGATAATGTCAATGTGAAGATGATTGAACCTTGAATCCAAGACTACGATGTGGTTAGGTTGGAGCTTAGTGCGACGGTGAACCTCTGATGTCTGGCATGCGATGCATTCTCGAGACCATTTAGTCGTATCTTTGCGAATTTCGAGTCAGATGAACTTTTCTCTGAGAAGTTTGGAAGTTGTTCTGCCGCTCAGGTGAGCAGGGTCGTGTATTACGTTGAAGGCAGTTTTTCTAAGGGTTCCTGGAATGTATGGTTTAACTGTGCTTGAAGATATGTTGCAAAAAATTTTTATACCTGTTTGGACTGTCATTTCCTGGAGTTGAAGAGAGGTTTTGCCCTGTAGGAGTTGTTGTAGCTCTGTGTCTTTGACTTGTTCATCACGGATGTTCTTGGAACTAAGTTCAGTGGGCATATTGATCGCGTAGATGCGTGAGAGCGCATCAGCCACTACGTTCTCATCACCTTTGACGTACACAATGTCCGTGGAGAACTGGAAGATAAAGTCCCGCTTCCTGAGTTGACGTTCTGAGGCTTTAGCTAATTTTTGCTTGAGATCGTAGGTCAGAGGCTTGTGATCTATCTGGATGGTGAAATTTCGACACTCTAGGAGGTGTTGAAAAAATTTGTTAGACGAATAAATTGCTAACAACTCTCGGTCGTACGTGCTGTAACGTTGTTCTGTGTGGCTGAGTTTTCTTGAGAAAAATCCTAGCGATTGCCAGACATGGTGAGTATGTCATCTATGTATACGAAGATGAAGTCAAGGTCTCTAAATACTGTGTCCATGAATTTTTGGAATCTTTGTGTTGCGTTTCTTAGTCTAAATGACATGACTAGATATTCATAAAGACCCCAGGGTATAATTATTGCGGTTTTGTGGATGTCATCTTCATGCATGGGCACTTGGTGGTAGGCTCTGTCAAGGTCGAGCTTTAAAAAGATGCGGGCACCGAATAAACGTGAGAAGATGTCGTGTGTCAGCGGCAGTGGATACATGTCAGGCTCGGTGTCTGAGTTGAGTTGACGATAGTCGCCGCAGAGTCTCCATTCTTTGTTTTTCTTTCTGACTATGTGTAGAGGGCTGGCATAGGAACTGCTGGAGGGTCTGATGATTCCATTTTCAAGCATGTCGGAGATTACAAGGAGTTTTTAGAATTGTCACTAATTTTGCTTGGAGTGGTCCCTCAAGATAAAATTTGTTTTAAGTACCCTGGTGCAATCCATCATACGAGATGGATAGTGAAAGCCATTTATAGCCTGAAAATATTTATTTTTAAAAATGTTTGGTCTCACTGGCAAAGAATTGAATAATTTGGGGCAGATTTGCATTTTTACAATAATGGTATATTTGAAGGCTTGGTTTTCATTCACTTCTGTGATTGCAGCTCCGAATCACGATTTAGAATTTTTAAAACTACCAATCGAATATAAAGAAATTGATGCTTCAATTTCTTCAGCAACGTGCGAAAAGATGACTTCACATTTGTGGAATTTAAATCATGAATTCGCCGTTTTATCATTGTTTGATGACACTGTGCCACTCGATATGAAGAAGAGGATAGTAGACGCTGTAAAAACTCGAGATAGTATAGATTCTAAAGTTAAGAGATTTGAGATTGACCGAAAGAACATCAATTTAATTATTCAAAAAGATTTGAGTGAATTCGTTTCTCAAAAATCATTAAATTAGTTCAAAATCTTTGATGTACCATATGATTGTCTTGATGTCGATATTGAATTATGGACATCGGATGAGAGTTATAAAGAAAATGAAGAATATTTTGTAACGGATTGTTTCCGTCCCTTGGTCACCCCTTTATTTAAGTTGTGACGGGTCGATTCCGTCCCTTGGTCACCCCTTTATTTAAGTTTAAAAAATTAAGGGCGCCACTGGAATTTTTATCACGGTTTTCAGAACCGGTCCAAGCAAGAGAGATATCACAGAGTCGAGAGAAATTCTAAAAGATTGACATAAATAACAACAATTAAATTTAACATTAATTACAAGTTTATTTCATTAATTTTACACAATTAAATTTTATGCAAATTTTCACACACACTCACATGCCATTAAAGTTTACTTAATCCTAACAGTACCCTCTCAAGGAGCGTCTATACTGTAGTTTCTATCAAAGTTTCCTATTCCTAACGATACCCTCATATGGAGCGTCTATATCGTAGTTTCTATCACAGTTACTTATTCCTGACGGTACCCTCATAAGGAGCGTCTATACCGCAGTTTCTACCTAAGGAACCTCACGCTCTAAGACTCTAGATTTAACTCTGGGTGGTCGCCCGGACCCCTGCCCAAGGTTCAAACCGTCCTTAGCCCTTTCGCTGTCGCCCGGACCCTCACTACGGGACTAAGGAACCTGAAGTCGACTAGGACAGAGGAGGATACCATGACACTAGTCGATAACCTGTTAATACTAACTTCCTCGACAGCCCGTGAACGAGGAGTATATAATGTAAAATATTTTTCCACATACACAAACAATTTAATAAATCAATTATATCCAATTACACACTTGACTCTAATTTACAATCATCTTAAAATCCAAAATATTTTTTACAACATGACTTCCTGGGAATCAATTTTCCCGGTCCCTAACTTGACTTCAATAAATAATTTTATTTAATTCTGGTCGCTTAATTATTAATATCACAGAAGCGTTTTATTCAACCAAAATCTTAGATTAATTAAAATTTACTCGAATTCAAACTGCCTGAATAATCGGCTTATGTCTATTTTGAATTTCAGTAAAGATTTAAGACTTAGTCGTCAACTTGGCTAAATTTTTCCAAGGCTAAATTTTTATGTTAATTATATTGAAATTATCATACTGGATTTTGCGAATTTATTCATCGAAGTTTATTGAACAAATTTTATTTATTAATAATCTTACTCCTGTAATTTTTTATAAATTAATTTACTGCTTGACAATCTTAATTTTCTAATTTAAGAAATTTATATCCATTATAATTTTATTTAAAATTTTTGATAGTTTCCCAAAAGTTAATTTTAATTATTAATTTTCATTTTAAATATTCATTTATTTCAAATGTTGATTTTATTAATCAATGTGAATCTAACTTGAATGAATTTTTGTGTCGTTTTAATTTTAACTTCTAAATTATACTACATTTGATCGGCAGAGTTTTGCCCTGATGATTGACGCAATTTCATTAAAATTGTCGGTACTAAAATTTCTGATTTATAAATTTTAACTTAAATTTATTTGACCAATTTTATAGTAATATTAATTCTAAATTTCACCTCTTTCATTTTTAATTTTGAAATATTTGACTTGCTCAATTTTCTATTTATTCAAATTTCATTTTAACTAATTTTAACTTTGACTTATAATTTAGATATTTTATTTGAATTCGGATAATTAATTAATTAATCAAGTAGGGTAATTGGAAGACGGAACCTGGCCTGTAACTAGAATTTCCGGGAGCAACGCAATATTTTACCGAGGTTAAATTTTCTGTACCTGAAAAATTTTCGGCGATTTCTTTTCTTTAATTCAGGTTTCGTTGTTGTTCCTGTAGCCTTCTGTCTAGGCAACGGGTAATGAAGGAGCCCCGTGACAAAATTTAAAATTTAAGGGCGCCACTGGAATTTTTAGATCGGGAATATAGTGGTTACCAAGCAGTTTTCTAGTATCACTGCGTAATTTAACTACTATAGGACTAATTAACTTATGAACTATCGCTGGCGCTAGATATTTAACACCCAACCCTGCAGAATAATTTTGATACTTATTATTAAGTTTCCTGTTCGGATAGTATACTACGTCGCCCACGTGGATGTCTGGGAACTGGATTTCGTGGTCTCGATTCTTATCATGTTTTTCAGCCTCTTTCTTCATATTAGCCTCAATTTTATGACGTAATTCATCGAGCTGTTGGATCTTCTTAGCCCAATCAGGGTTCTTTTGGCTGAAATGTTCTAATTCCAGTTCTGTCGATTTGCTTGCTAGACGCGGCTCCTGTCCATGAACAAGGAAGTAGGGTGACAATCGAAGAGAGACGTGGTATGAGCTGTTATAAGCCAGTTGGAATTCTCCTAAATGCTGGTCCGACTCAGTTTGGTCTTGATCAATGTAGACCCTGATCATCGGTTTCAGCGTACGGTTTAGACGCTCAACAGGATTTGCTTGAGGGTGCTGGACCGCTATTGGTGAAAAACGGACTCCAATTTCCTTCAAGTAATCTTGTATTTGTCCATTCACGAACTCCTTGCCGTTATCTGTCACCAGGAAGAGTGGATAGCCTTGGAGTGAAAATGTCTTCCTGAAAACTTCCAATATAGTGCTTCCTGTGTGCCTACGTAGTGGATGGAACTCTGGTATTTCGTATATAGATCTTGTATTACCAGGAAATACGCGTAACCTCGCCTCAACCTCGGAAAAGGTCCCATGACGTCTGCTGCTACTACTGCCCAAGGTTTAATTGGCTGTGTTGTCTGGAACGGTGCTTTCCGAGAAGTTTGATTGTACTGCACTCGCTTGCACGTGTCACACGCCTCCACGAAGTCCTCTACGGCCAATAATATGACACTTTTAGGCGCTCGTACATCTTGTTTCTGCCTAGATGACCAGCATCTGACTCTTCATGGTTTGATTTTAAGACTTGAAGAATCTCTGATTCTTTCAGGACCAACTTCCAGGCACTATCGTTTTCAAGGATTGACTTCTGTGGGTCAGGCCAATGATAATACAGACGGTCGTCCTCTATTTTCCATTCAAGGAAGCCTCCTGGATTCCTGCGAACATTACTCTTCTTCAGGTCATACCAGTCCAGAGCTTGTATGTGGACTAATTTGATGTCTTTTAGCTGGTCTTTGACCTTTAGCCAATCTTCTGGGACTCTGTTCTCGTATAACCGAGACAATGCATCAGGTCCTTCGTTTACTGTGCCCTTCTGATATTTTACAGAGATTTGGTTCGTGAAGAGTTCGACAGCCCACCGAGAAAGCCTACCATTCGGGTCCCGGAGAGAATGTAGCCATTGTAAAGACGCATGGTCAGTCACAACGGTGAAGGGTGCGCCCTCGAGATAGCACCTTAATTTTTTTACGGCCCACACCACGGCAAAACACTCCTTCACGGCGGTTGTGTACCTGGCTTCCGCTCTCCGGAGTTGTCTGCTTAAACAGATGATCAGGTACTTTTTTTCTGTGGCTGGATCTTTTTGAACAAGAGAAGCCCCTAATCCGGTGTCACTAGCGTCAGTGTATAGAAAATATAGTAACCCTGGTCTAGGTACAGCTAGAGGTTTGACATTGATCAACGCAAGTTTTAATTCCTGGAACGACTTCTCTTCTTCTTCGCCCCATTTCCACTCTGTTGTCACGCCTGTTAATTTATTCAGAGGTCCTTGTGCCTTCGAGATGTTCTGTAGATGCCGGTGATACCAGTTGACTAGACCGAGGAAGGTACGCAATTGTTTCCGGCTAGTAGGCCTGGGGAAATTAACAATTGGTGCTATCCTCTCTGGGTCCAGATATAGTCCTTCTTCATTCACGATGAAGCCCAAGAATCTGACCTCATGTCTGCAAAATTTACACTTATCTGGGTTGATTGATAGGCCGAAGTTCTGAAAAACTCCCAATAGGAGCGACAAAATTCGTAAATAGTCATCAAGAGTTTCACTGATGACTACCCAGTCGTCTCGGTAAGCAAAAACCTGCTCAGCCCACTTCAATGGCAATTCTCATTCGACTAAAAGTTGGCAAAATTTTTCCTTGACTACATCCATCGCTTTCTGGAAGGTGCTCGGAGCTCCGACTAGTCCGTATGGCATACAAAGCCATTCAAATTGCCCTTTGCCTTCGGCTGAAAAAGCCGTAAGAGGTGTCCAACATCAAGTGCACTTCATTTGCTGTTGATATTTTGACTTGCTCAACTATGAGTGATTCGATGCGCATCGAAGTATTTTCGTGATGAAAATATTATTTTAAAAAAATTTTTACAAAACATGCATTAATTCTTTTTTATAGTTTTATTTTTAATTTTCTCTAATTCTGATAAGTAATTTTTTTGAAAAGAAATATTCTCTTCTTTTCCTGTAAAACTAAACAAGTCTTATCAAGTCTTGATAACTCTTTGACAAAGTCCGAAATTACAGGGAATATTTTACTTTTGAAGAGTTGCGAAGACTTATTAAGTCTTTCCTTTACTTAGTTAGGGATGTGAAGACTTTCGAAAAGTCTTATTCAGAGTCATAAAGACTTTTCAAGAGTTTTTTCAGAGAATTAATTTCACATGGGCTCAGCTGTTCTTTTCGCCTCTTGTCAGAGTCTACACTCTGCAAGTAATCTCCTCTGCTCTCGTCGAGTATGTGGATTTTAATTGCGTCGCTGCTCGGGGTTTGACGATGTAACTTAAATCTGTAATTACAGTACTATTATAATAATTATCAATGGATATTTAGGCTGGCTAAATGCCTATCAATAAATATCGAATTTTAATATTGAAATAATCGCTCTAAAGGTTCCACAGAAAATCCAGAGAAAAAGAGATAATCACCTTGTAATTCCAGAATTACGTGGCAGCTTTGTCGGGCTCCGGCTTCAAAATGTCTTCTTTCGTTGCAACCGCTTCATTCTCGCCCGGTGTCGAATTATCCCCACCCTCGGAGCACTTCCACTCTAGGCCCCAGAACTTATTTTGTCAAATTTTCACTCCGCGAGCATCTTAGATCACAGCGCCCTATGATCCGTCGATAATTAACCATCGTCGGGGTAAGGGCCTTCAATAGATAATAAAGGAGCCCCGTGACAATTTCAAGCAATTGAAAGTTGTTAATGACGTTGCAGAGCGTGGAGTAGGGTTGGTATCTGAATACAATCAGTGTTTAACAAGAAACGAAGACCAGTTTCAATATTTACTACAAATTGTCAAAGAACATCGAGCTAAATTCCTTAACTGTAATAAAAGTCAATTTTAATAACTAAGTTTAAAAAAATTGATATATTTTTGTATTATTATTATATTAAAATATAAAATTTCATACGATGAAACCGAATTTGTTATTTAAGTCATGTATCCAATAATAATTCTTGAATAAAAAACTTTCTAAATCATGAATTATCAAAGAACTGATAAATTGAACGTATAAATTTGAAATAATTATCAAAAAATTATGAATATCAGTGCACATTGGAATTCGAATGGGAATATCTTCGAAATGGTTCGATTAATCGAAATAGTATCAGATTCCATTTTTGTAGAGCGTTAAATTTCCTACCAGTATCAATGCAGCTTATTTGATAATAATTATAACTCAGTCAGTAACAAAATTCAGAAGAAAAAGTTAATTTTTCTTTAAATTTTTCAATTTTTGACCTTAAATATCTTTTAAATGGTAAGATTTATCGAAAAAGTATAAGAGACCATTGTTGTAGAGTATTTAATTTTCTACAAATATTGACGATGGTACGGGCGTAACAAGCTATTGGTAATGAGATATGACCATTTTAATATCAAACTAAATTAAAAATAGAAAACTATGATGACGATAATGTTCTCATTAATATTAAGAGCCCATACTGGGTGAGTACTTTCTAAAGGAACCTAGCAACAAGTTTTTGTGTGTGAGATCCAAAAAAAAAGAAAAGTTTTTTTAGACCCACCCTAATCTATTAAAACACTAAATTTTTTGCTTATATTACATATTTAATTGTCTAGGCCACTAAACCTCGCGGATAAGAAATAATCGCCTAGATTTCGTAAAAATTGAGATTCACTGACCTGGGATGTTCCGCTCCCGTGAATTAATGATTGTCTTTGTGTTGTAACAGTTTTACCTGCTCAGGTTAGCCCCTAATCAATTTTATAAATAAACTTACAAAATTAACAACCAACAAAAGTTTTATTAGGCCGCCACCAGGATTTTTAATCACGGTTCCTGGAACCGGTCCAGAGCTGAGAATTCCTTATCTTAGGGTAGAGAGAGTGGAGAAAGGTGCTGTTGGATAATAAAGATTTAATTAACAATCTGATCAATTTATTAACAATAAAATAACAAATTTAACAATTTAAGCGCTCACTCACACACACTATAATAAACTTATTATCTAACGAAGCGGAGAATAACTGCGAGATAAACAATATTTACAAACGAACCTTTCCAAACGACGATACGATGACTAGATGAGCTTATTCTAACAAACGGTCTCCCACACTTGTCCTTAGCCTAATGGGCTTTTTCTAACAAACGGTCTCCCACACCTGTCCTAAAACTAAGCTTAAAATTATAAGTCCACCGGACTATCAAAAACGAACTAAACTTTCCACACTTTTATAACTTCAAATCAAGTCCACCGGACTACCAAAACTTAACACTATTAACACTCTCTATCACACATTACCCGTACAATTCTTCACACACATAACCCACACTTTGCTTAATTGATTTTTATTTTATAAATTTTATTTTAAAAAATAAATTTAATTAAATTGATCCAAAATCTTTAATTAAATCATTCAATCATTAGTTTCTAAGAAACGATAACTTTCAGTTAACAATCAAATTCCAAATGACTTAAGCTAACATTCAATTTCAAATTCCGATTGTAAATTTTAATTCTATATTAAAATATTAAATAGATTAAAATTCCTAATTAATTTATAGTCATGGTCTTAATAATATAACAATAATCGATTCAATACGAGAGCTCTTAATACCTTGAATTAACTTTTGCTAATTGAATCAATCACGATATAAATTTCACAATCAAGTTCAAAATTCCTAACACAAGTTTAATGTCGTAAATTAATTAATTCTTACCAATTTTTCCTGTGACATTTTCGACTCAGAATAACTAATTTCTTGGACTTGATGTCCACGCTATTAATTTTTAATTTTTAGTAAATTTTAATTTATCTAATTCACGGACTTAATTCCAAAAAAAATTAAATAATGATTAATAAATAGAATAATTTCCAATATAAAAATAATTTCAATAATTAATTCCTAATATAATTTTCAATAAAATCTTAATAATTTTCTGAATTATAAAAATCGACAAAAGTCGAAACATTCAATTTCGTTAGCTAAAACATTCGCTAGCTTAGTTTTCTTTGACCTTGGGTGTTTGGAATTTACTGCGACACAAAATGTAATGACGTTCGACCAAAAATTCCACGAGTAAAAGGTTTGTCGATTATTTTTCAAGCAACGAAATTGATCAATTTTTCTTAAGTTAATTGTTATAAAATTATCACAATTTATTAAACGAATTTTTCGGATGTTGATTAATTTAATTGACTAATTTTTGGTTGTTAGAATTTCTCCTGCAAGGTCGGTTGAGTGACTCTCGGGTATAAGCCCCCAGGAAAATCACTCAATCCAAACTAACAAATGTTTTATTCTGACTAATTAAATAATCGTCGATTAAACGATCGAATTAATAATTAAAAGGGAGAAGTAACTGGGTATTGGGTAAGTCGCGGTCCACTTTTTTCCCACAGAGTAATAATTGATACCTTGACGAATAAAATGATGATCTAATTCTCTTATTGAGGATGAAGTCCTAGTTGTAGTTGGCTTCCTTCGTCTCGTCACTACTCCGGAGATCGGTCTTTCTCGATTTCCGTGGCACTATGTCTGGCGGTCACGCTACTTCTCACTTTTCCACTGCACGGCTCACCTATATTAACCCAAAATTACCCCCTCCTATTCTCCCTGTTGACCCGAAGATCGAGACGCGCCAGTGCTATGTCGAATAGTTATCGATATCCAGTGACTTATCGATTTAGGGTAATTTTACCCTGTTACAGTGTTTAGGTAAATTAATTGTTTTTGGACAGAAGTTTCCACGTGTGCCAGTTAACTTCTTTTTATTATTTACAATTTTAGCTGCAAAGATGGTCCTTCATACTTGATTGGTTTTCTGATTAATCGTAGACAATTGTGTGAAATTAATGTTGATGGTTTTATAAATGACTGTTGATCAGCGACAATAATTATAACGAAACTTAACTTTATTTCACTAAATCAACACTTTAAATAGACTTATAATGCCCCAGTAACGAAGTACAGTAAATTAATTGTATAAATGTGTTATTTATACTTGAGGTTATGGATAATTAGTTATTAATAATGAACGTATTAATATTCACTTTACACAAAATAATGATAATAGTAGAAATAATATAAACTTATTAATTAAACAATAGACTGTTATAGATTTTAGTGATTTTGGTCAGTAGTCACCTGATAGTAGTAATAGTAGTATATGTGAATTGACTCGGAAATCTAGCGTGGTGGTTGACACAGGGGGATAGATCGAAGTGTCGATCAATGCTCAAGTATTGGGGTTTGTGACCGTTTTCCCCTCCTCGTGTCGTTTTGTGACGTCACGGGACCACCTATTATTTTAGGTAGTCCCGGGAAAAAATGATCAGACCTGATCAGACATGAACAGGCATGAGTCTTCAGGTCTGTTCAGGTATGAAAAATGACCGGATCTGATCAGACCTGGCCAGGCATGTTCAGGTCTGATCAGATCTGTTCATGTCTGACTCGATCAGATCCAAAAAAAAAAAAGTTGTACCTGTGGGGATTCGAACCGTAGACGCCGCGCCCTCCAGACCGTTACTTTACCTCTTGACCATATAACTTATTTTTACTTTAGAGATATCTTTCAAACTACTTGAAGTAATTTTAGTTTCATACATGACTTATCTTTACAGTTAAGGAAGTTAACTATGCCTAGTTTATTAATTATTAATAATTTATTATATATCAGAGTTATTTGTTTAAAACGCCTATGTATTTTTTTTGCTCCATTAACATGTGGCTCTATACACAGTGATAAAAAAAATTTCTTTAAGGTTTATTCCAGAATTATAATTTTGTTGTTTTCTTTTAATTTAAAATTTTGTTTTTTTTTATTCAAAACGTATAGGTAACTAAGAATTATCTGTGTGTTCTACAATTCAGCAATCTTTCATACTACAGCAATGAACCAAGGCGTAGCTTAAGATAATAACAGACACCTTGAAAGGACTTATCGCCTATCG
>JZSA01002553.1:0-12534 GCA_000956155.1 Cotesia vestalis | reverse complement strand
TGTGTGGGTGTGTGTGTGTGTGTGTGTGAGCTCTTCATAATTATTAAAAACGGTTTATTGTATTTAAATGAGTCTCCCTACCGTTACATTTCACTGAGAAATCTCAAAAATAAAATTTTCAAAGAAATGTTTTTTTTTAAATAACTTTTAGACTAGAGTATCGTTCAATCGAAAAAACTCATCAGCTCTCGAGCTCACAGAACAATGTCGATCAACGACATCAATATCGCAGATTTTGTTCAAGAGATATCGTTGTTAATAAATTCTGAAAAAAAATTTTTTTTCGCATCATTTTAAAATTTCTTCTCAGAATGTCTCTGAGATAATATTTCAATTGTGAATTTTAAAAAAAAAAGGCGCCGAACCTTGCCAATTTTGCAAAAATGAGTCGACCTATTGATGAGATATTGAATTTTCAAAAATTTGTAAAAACTGTTTCTTTAACATAACTTTTAAATTCTGGGTCAGATCATTTTATCTCTAATAAACATTGTTTGTATGCTTTACGAACTCTATTGATTGATGCAAACTGCATGAAAAACGGTTTATTTGTTCGGAAGATATCGTGATTCGAATTCCCAAAGAACTGTGATCTCAACGACCATCAAATTTTCGATTTCGAAAATATATACCAGTTGAATTTTTGAGCTTTAAGAGCTCAAAACTCTGGGAAAAGTTATAAAAACGTCTTAAACTAAAACATTGCAGGAAGTTCTAGGAAAAGCCTGCAAAGGTCTCTTTTCAGATTTTTTTATTGTCATAAGAATTAAAAAACTTTACCTTGATGGTAATTTCTTCATTAAATATATCTCCAGGTTGCACGACTGGAACTCGTTGATCATCTAATTCAATGCTGTCATGGTATCTTTTTCGAAATATAACATCGTTTACAGTTGACTTTGCTGAATTTGGAATTGATACTTCTAATTGACCAGCTGAATTGATTATAAAATCACCGGGTAAAATTGAGGGATGCTGTAGAATTTGACTGTTTAAATCATTTAATGAATCAAAAATAACAATTATATCATGAAATACTGGATCTTCAATGAGTGAAATCAACAATTCAATCTCACTGACGATTTGTTTCTGTAATTGTGGAGTGTTTGAATTTTTCACTTCATCATCGATGTGCTTAAGTATATGCATCACTGTTGAAATATCTAGGAAAAAAAAAGGAACGGCAATTATTCTTGAAATCTTATGATGTGGCCAAAATAATCTAATTTATTCGAAATTGTCTACACCTATTCGTACTCATCATCAAACAAATTATTTGCGATCTGTTTAATATTGGTATTAGTAGACTTCATAGAAAGATTGTTAAAAACAATATTTTCCATTTTTCGAAATAGTCAATTTATCAATAAGTTAATCTGGTTGTAAAGAGATTTTTGCATTACTCATTGATGCATTACTCAAATGTTGTGATTGGCGGGTAAACTTGGATCAGGTTAGGACCAGTTATCTCAATCAAATACAGCAAAAATACCATTACAAACAAAAATTTGGATTTATTAACAGTATTTACACTTGAATCAGTAATAATAAAATTTTTACGGATTGTTAATAAAAAAACGGATTTTTCGTAGCATAGCAGTAAAGCGCAACAAAAGCCGGTAGCCACAAGGTCTAAAAAGCTGGAGCGGTAAAAAGCGATGAATGCAGCGATAAACACAGAAACTAGATCTAAAAAAAAACTTAAACAGATTAAGCACAATTACATTAGATTTAAATAGACACTTAAATCAATAAAAGCGGACTTTTCAAACTAAGAAAGTTAACTACCACAATGGCGAAGCGTATAGCACGGAAAGCGTTATAACAATAACAATAACAATAACAAAAATAATAATAATAATAATAATAATAATAAGCGGTGCTTGCTACGTGGCCTCCAAGTGGTGCATCGAGGGAAACGCAGACCAGAACACCAGGTCTGTAGACAAACGACGTAGCCGGTGCAGTGGACCAACTACCCACTACTCTGAAACACTGAGTTACAACAAGAAGTAATCTCAGGAGTGCTCCCCACAACCGGTCCTTTTCGGTTGAGGACCATTTATCAGGTGAGAGGAGCACGTCGGACCCGATAAACGTTGACAACCCTGGCGCCTTAAGGACAAACTTTAAGTAGACGGAGGAACTACGAGTTGATCTCTTGGTGTGTTACCAACGTAGCGAGCTGGAGATGATCGGTTATATGGCCCGGATGCACACTCTTTGGAGTGATATGCATCAAGAGCTAGCGCATTTGACGCCTAAA
Source organism: Cotesia vestalis (assembly GCA_000956155.1). Lineage (NCBI taxonomy): Eukaryota > Metazoa > Arthropoda > Insecta > Hymenoptera > Braconidae > Cotesia > Cotesia vestalis. Next base: position 10,268 of record JZSA01002553.1, on the reverse strand, counting down.
CACCTGCGTAACTATGCCGCTCATCTTCGGCGTAATAGACGATCGCTTGTGCCAGATAGAAGGCGGTCTAATAGATTTTCCTTTCCGGCGCAATTACACCAAGAGCGACGCTGTTCCTCCTTGGACAACAACAATCCCTTTGTAGGACGGCAAGTAAGTATATCTAGAAAAATAACTTACTCCCAACGAGAGCTTGACGCGATAAATGAAAATCGTCTTACACAGATCCTGAAAGATTCCACTCTGCTCGCTGTGTACCAGGTTGTGTATGGTGCAGCAGTTTCGGCTTTTTCGAGAGAGAGACATTGTCTCTCGATCGAGGCAAGGTTAAGACAGCGCATCTCACAACTTGGTTTCAAAATTGACAGATCCCGGAAACAGGTCTCCCGCATTCAGTGTGTGATTGAGTTTGAAACAACTCAAAGAGCATACACGCCCCGAATTCGGCGCATTGCTGCTGAACTTCGGTAGCGTCATCACACACTGAATAAGAGTAATCTTCTCGTCATCAAGGAAGAATCTCTCAATAAATTGCGGGCTCTAGTGACTGCCAAAAAGTCATTAGAGAAAAGGCTGAAGCGGTTGGTCGAGAACTCGTTGTTTCGATCCAGCCCTTCACGCTTTCTGTTACCAAAGACCGATGTTACCGGGAATTATCCAACACCTGAGCGGGTGAAAGCTTTCTGGACTAAGTTGTATGGAGATCAACCAAACGTGAACGCCAATACTCCAGTTCTGCACGACTTTAAAGCATTCTGTCGGGAACACCGTCGACAGAATGCTGATGAAGAGAGCCCTGCAGTCAGTGTGGATGAAGTTCGTTCAGCTCTAAATGGCAGCAAGAATTGGGCTGCCCCGGGACCAGATGGCATTAATGTCTTCTGGTGGAAGAAGTTTACTTCTAACCACCTTCATCTAGCCCGTATATTTACATCGTACATTATAGCAGATAAACCGATTCCAGACTGGCTCGTCGAAGGGCGAACCGTACTGATACCTAAAACAGGTGACTTGTCTGACCCAAAGAATTACAGGTCTATTACCTACTTGAATGCGGTTTATAAAATTTTTACAAAAATTTTAAACAACCGTATCTTGCAGGAGATAGAACCTGTATGGCAACAGATATATGAACAGCGCGGCAGCAAAAGAGGCCTGTCCGGTTGCAAAGAGAACTTGATAGTAGATCGATGTGTCTTACAAGATGCGATCTACTATCAACGCAATCTGTCAATGGCCTGGATTGACTATCGCAAGGCATTTGACTCAACTCCTCATGAGTTGATTTTATATCTACTCAAATGCCTGGGGGTCAATCCCGAAATAGTGGAATGCATTAGGCGTACAATGCAGCTCTGGCGAACGCGTTTTCACATTGGAAGTGGAAACGCATTGCACGTAACCGGAGTTGTAGAGTACAAACGAGGGGTCTTCCAAGGTGATTCCTTGAGCCCTCTGCTGTTTTGCATTTCACTGCTGCCTATATCTGTTGCTCTCCGTAGAACTCGTGGGTACTCTGTGGGGCCTCCGGGTGATCGAAACTATTCGATCACCCATCTGCTTTACATGGATGATCTGAAGCTTTATAGTGCTGATAAAGATCATCTACAGGCAGCCCTCAACATCGTAGCAGAGTACACACGAGATGTCGGAATGTCTTTTGGGTTGGACAAGTGTGCGGTGGAATGGAAGAGCACCGCATGCATGCGGTCTCTGAAGTCCGAGCAACTCTCCAGAGCGAGTATGTTAGGAGACTCCGGAAAATTTATTCCTCTGAACTTTCCGGCAAAAACAAAGTCTGTGCCACTAATATGCTCGCTGTCCCAGTCTTACAATACTCTTTCGGTGTCCCGAAATGGGCCCGAAAAGATTTACGACATCAAAACCCGTAAGATTATCAATATGAATCTGAGCATGCACTCCATTTCATCAGTCGCCAGATTATACCTCTCCCGGTCCATCGGTGAGAGAGGTTTGCAGAGTTTGGAGTAGGGTTGCGTATCAGGCCCCAAATGTCCTTATCTCTGGAGTTGATGCGTGTCGCGTTTCCGAGGTTTGATCGGATGAACCGCACGCTGACTCAACTCCAGAGTCCACGACACGAAGGCGTTCGTTATCAATTATTTAATTAGAACAATCTACGAATGTTCTTAAATATACCTATGTACTCAACGCTAGTTGTCTTACAACGAATCATTTTTATAAGTCTAGATATTCCATTAACATTCTTCGTGAGAAAATGTTAATGTAAACTTAAAGATATTTTTGTTTACTCAGTTATTGACTGAGTTACTTTACTTATCAATTTCTATTTCCTGTGAACTATTATTTAATATCCAATGTTTAACATTCTTGGCTTATCATTTAACGTAATTATTTATAGGAAAAATAAATGTTTATGAAATTATTATAATATTGTTAGCGATTGAATTAGCGTCTTTTCTTAGAAATTCGCATTTATCGGGTTGAAAACTTAAATTGGCTTTACGTAAACGTTCTGCTAATCTTTCGAATTTAGAAGTATGCTCTTCGAGAGAACGAGCATAAATGACTATGTCATCTAAATAAACAAATAAATCTACGCCTTGTAAACCGCGTAATACTAAATCCATTAATCTTTGAAATGTCGCAGGTGCATTTTTAAGTCCAAATGGCATTCTGTTAAAGTGATACTGACCACGAGGAGTTGTAAATGCTGTTTTATGTTTATCTTTTTCATCTACTTTTATTTGATAAAAACCTGATTTTAAGTCGAAAATTGAAAAATAAATTGCACCGCCTAATTGATCAAGTATATCATTAATTAGGGGTAATGGATACGCATCGCCAATAGTTTTCTCATTTAATTTACGATAGTCAATTACTAATCTGTATTTTATTCTGCCCTGAGAGTCTTTTTTCTTAGGTATAATAAATAAAGGTGAATTATATGGAGAGGTAGATGGTTCGATAACATCCATTGACAGAAGTTCGGTAACTTGTCTTTCGATTTCCTCTCTATGTGAAGGAGGGTGCCTATATTGTCTAGTATTTACCGGTAAATCATCTTTAGTAGGTATGATATGTGAAGCTACTGATGTTGCTTGCAAATTTTCTCCCGGAATGCTAAAGAGGTCAGCATATTTTTCAACTAGTGAAATTATTTCTTTACGCTCTTCGTCATTCAAATGTTCTAAACGCAAGAGACTTAATACATTATCAACGCGATTTTCCCGGGCCCTGGTACTTTTATTATCTTGTTGATCTGTTTCATCTTGCGATAAGCAAGTGCTACCTTCTTCACTTGTTTCAAAAGGATACAAGGAGATTATTGGCACTTTGACTTTGACACTTTTACTAAGAGTATTTATTGCATACAAATGAGCTATACCATTACAATTACTAACTATTGCTTCTCCAGCAAAAATACCGTCACCTAAATCTATACGAGGCACGTATCCTTCACTAAGATTGTTATCTACTCGAACAAACATTGCTGTTTTAGTTCGAGGTTTTAAAACAAAATACTGTCCTTCTGTTAATGAGATTTCTAAATTATTTAATTTTGTGAAAGTTACTGTATTTTGAACCAAATTGATTATGCCGCCTTGTTCGCGTAAAAAATTCCATACCTAGTATGCCGGTGTAATCAAAGGAAAAGTCATCTGAGATTACATGAAAATATGTGTTTTTATTGAAAATTTGAATTTATATTCTACCGAGTGTAATTGTTTCTAAAACTCCGTTAAAATTGTAACAAAATGAATCGTCGATTAAATTTTTATTTTTAACTTCACTATATTTGATTAAGTTTAAATTACACCCGCACGGAAAGAACAATATGATAGTAGATATCCTGTCATAATATACTCAGTGATATGTGTGGTGAAAAAAAATTTCATATAACATCCAACATACTATACATTACACAGAATTATTTTTGTAATATACTCAGTATAATATTCCATTCGACTGACTAATTTTTTTGGTTATACCGCGTTATATTATACTGGGTATCATGTGAAAAAATATCTCGTAAAATGTGAATTACACTCGGTAGAAAATTTTATTATACAAACGACAACTCCGCTATTTTTTTTTCTAGCGCCTGCGCGTGAAGTGCTGTTTACAATTTGTGGGTTATAATCGATTGGCTGTATTGAACATATTAAATAAAAGACAAATCTGTGAATTTTGATTAGTGAGTGACAATTTGTATTTATTTGTATGTGAAAATTTTTTTTGCCGTGATTATTATTATAATTACAAGGTATGTAAAAATAGTGTACAAGACGTATGTTTTTACGTTTATACTTGTGACAATAAGATCTAACCTGTTCATAAGTCACGCTTGAGTTTTATGTTGCTACTATTTCATTTTTTAATCTTTATTTTTGTGCAATGTCGATTATTATTTAACATTAATATTAATTTTTTTTTTGTATAAAATTAATGTAATGAATTGGGTTATTATATGACAAGGTACGGTCTTATGGTTTACATGCATGTACCAATTTTCTGTGGTTCCTGGTTTTGATTTGTTTTATAATTTAATATTTTATAGGCATAATGAATGTTACTTACATGTCTTCATCATCTGAAGAGCCCAGTTTTAATAATAATTTGAATGCTTTGACCCAGATTTCCTCTTCACCAGAAATTCTAGATCCGCAATCACCTAACCTTATTTTACCAATACAAAATACATTTCAAGTTTTATGTTACAAATGTTTATCGACATTAGATTCAAATACTATCAACTATGTTCCAGATTGCCAAGATTTGAAGTCATATTTGAATCAAAGCTACAAAGGTCAATTGATTCTTAATTATTACAGACTTCATAATAATCTCACTGACACTTTGAGCAATTATTTGGCGGAAATCACTCTTAGCCGGGAGATTAACATTATTCTTAGACAAGGAAAAATCACCTCAGATAATCCTTTGAAAAAATTAGAGTAAGTAAACTTTTTCAAATATAGAATTACAACATTAACATCATATTATTCAGTTGATTGCTTTGTATGGTTTAGTGTATAATACCAAAAATTTGGCACTGTTAAACTATAATTCTTCCATTTTTCTGTTTGCAGGGTTCCACCAGCTATACTTAAAAATCTCGCCACAGAAATAAGTCAGTTGTTTAATGACAAATCTGGTATTTATTACAGTCCTTTGTTAACAGATGGCACGAATAAAATTAACCCAACTGGCAAATTGCAAAGCCAGTTAAACTATGCTCGGAAACAATTAATTGACTCAGGTTTATTAGTTATCTCTAGTCGCCGTAACTCAGTTATGGATGATAGTACTGGTAAGTTTTTGAATTATTAACAATTTTTTTCCATTTTATGAATGGTATAATTACTTTGTAACATTATGTAGATTCAACTTCATCCACAAATCAACTAAATTTACTGAAAAAGAACTCTGACGAATTGGAAAAAATTAAGAAAGCTTGGATTGACACGTTCTCAGCTCGAAAACAGTTGGTAGCAGACAGTATTGATAAATTAGTTGAATTTAATTTATATCCTTGTTTATCAGGTGACAAAGGATCTGATTTTGTAAGTATTGGTTTCAATAATTACATTAATATTTTATTTTTAATAAAATTTTACAAAAAAATTATTTAACTTTAGTTAAATTTCTTTTTCTTTAGATAACGTTGGATTTTGAGAGAAAATTTGAAAGTGCTAAATCATTGAAGACATCTTGGCCAAATCTTCGAGAAGCATTTGAAGATTTTATTTTATCAAAAAGGATAGATTATGTTGATGCTGCAACTCAGGTTGTTAAATTAGCCGAGTTAGTCGATGGTTCGTAACAATATTATACTTGAAATTTTTTAATTCAACGCAATAGCTATATTTTTAACATATTTTAGATGATAAAGATGCTGTTATAATTTCACTATTACCTCTGGCTATTAAGTCGTCAATTCCCAGTACAGTTAAGCGAAGGAAAGTAGAAAATCATCCAGCAGCTGATGAAAAAACAACAGAATGTAAAAATTCTTATATTCTCACTGTTGAAGTAGGACTTTATTTGAAAATTACTAATTTAATTTTTAACAATCATGTGATAATTAATTAACATTCTCATATTTTTGCATAAATCTGATGAGCTGGAAGCTAAGATTAAAGCTCGGTGGCAGACATTTATTACTAATAAAGAAGCGTTTTACCCATTTATGGTTTTTGTTGGACCTGTCAGCAAACCTGTCGATTTTTATGTCATAATTGATAACGCAAAACTGAAGGTCGATACTGCCCTTGAAGCTTTAGATGTGACGTTTAAAATATTTCTTTTAACATCTTGTACATTGCCAAAATTTGTGACTCCTACGTACATACTTTTAAAGAAAGTTATCTATCAAATAACTTCGCCATCAAAATCATCGATTCAATTGCAAAAAGCTCTATTATTTTTTTAAAGAAAATAAAAAACTAAGTTTGATTAATACAGTAAAATAACTTAAATAAACAATATTGATATTTATATTTATCATTATAAATGGATCCTCAAATATTTGCCCAGAGCTTGAAAAGACAAGCTGCTTTATACATTGCCAAATTGTTTGATTTACCCGATTTACCTCGAAGCAGAGTTCATGACATCACCAATAGTTTCACACAATTTTTGAATAATAGTCCTATCACGATTCTTTTCATGCACCTATTAAACAGATTAGAATTTTTTAATGAATCGCCTAATAATTTATTAGCGATGAAAACAATGCTCGCATTAATATTAAATCCTTTCGAAGAATTACGTACAGAGCATCAATGCTTACAACATTTTCAAGATATTGATACATATATACCGCCAATTGAAGTTATTGTTGGAACCAAAAAATGTTACAAAAATATTAAAAACGAAATTATTTCTATTAATGAGAATATCACCGCTCAAGTTATTCCACTGCAACAAGTTTTAAAAAAATTTTTTGAATTGCCAAATATCTTTGAACATACTTTAACATATATTAAAGATCTTGAAAATAAAAAAAATTCTTTATAGTAACGTAATACAAGGTTTGAAGTGGAGAGAAAAAAAAATTTCGGTGACAAAATTGTTTTTCCCATTTTATTTTATCAGGATGATTATGAGACTAATAATCCTTTAAGCAGTCGAAAAGGGTTAGGAAAGCTAGGCACAGTCTATATTATTATTCCTTGCTTGCCGCCATCTCTACGATCCAAAGTCGAAAACATTTTCCTATTATCATTATATAAGTGCGAAGATTTACAATATGTTAATTTGAAAACAATGTTATCTAGGGCTATTATAGAATTGAAAAGCTTAGAATCTACTGGTATAACAATAAAAACATCGTCGGGGCAACATAAAATTTATTTTTCATTGGCTGGAGTAATAGGAGACAATCTTGCTGTCCACTCAATGCTAGGATTCGTAGGTAGTTTCTCATCACATTATCCCTGTCGATTTTGTTTGATTAATAGAGCTGACATCAACAGTACATTTGATGAGTCTAATTGTATACTACGTACTGATGAAAATTACAAAAATGATTTATTGAAAAGTAATCCTGCTGAAACTGGCATTGCCAGACCGTCAGTCTTGAGCGATATTAAATCGTCTACTACAATAGACCTTTTAATAGTGGATGTAATGCATGATATCTTGGAAGGGATTTTAGAGTACGATTTCGGTTTGATTTTGAACTATTTCATAAAAGAAGCAAAATTTTTTTCATTAGATAATTTTAATGACCGAGTAGAAAGCTTATATTATGGACCTGATGAGATAAGAAATAAGCCACAAGACATAAAAAAAAATCAAATAAATGAAAAATACTTGAAAGTTTCTGCTGCTGAAGCATTATGTGTTATTCGCAATATTGGTGTTCTGATAGGTCATTTCATTCCGGTTGATGATCTACATTGGAAATTATGTATTTATCTTAAACTTATAATAGATATCGTCACATCGACAATAATCCACGATGACTTATGTGATTACTTACAAAGACAAATAAGTGAATATTTGAGATTGTTAACTTCCTTGTTTCCGAATTGTCTGAAGCCCAAGCACCATTTTCTGCTTCATTATTCACGTGTCATGAAGCTTATGGGTCCACTTTGGAATTTGAACACCATGAGAGCCGAAAGTAAAAATAAAGAGGCTAAAGTAGATGCACGTACCGCAGTAAGCAGACGAAATATTTCTAAGACTGTAGCTATCAAACAGCAACTGCATTTGAGTTACAGATTTGCATTAAATAATCAAAATGTATGTAAATTTGACTGTGAAGTAAATAATGTTATACTGCTTAAAGACTTACCTCAATATTCATGTTACTGTCAGTATTTATCTGAAAGTACTACAGAACATGTATATGAAATTAAATTATTAAAATTCAAAGCACGATCAATTAAAATTGATACGATCTTAATGATTCCAACTAGCTCTGGACCAACTTTCTTTGCGGTTTTTATTATATTTCAGAATTTTTCCGATCAATTATCCATAATTACCAAGAATTTTACAAATTACTGTAATTACGATGAACATTATCAGGCCTATGAAATTCATCCGTCTGCTATAAATGATACTCCAGATTGGAAAATTATAGGATCAGATGATTTAGAATCATGCTGTATTACACATACCACTAAAGCCGGAAATAACAAAAAATATATTGTAAAACGATGGGTTTAAAAATTTATGTTGCTCTGATTTTTAAAAATGTTTTTATCGTAAATGTTATGTAACCTATATTACTACTATTATTTTTATGATTATAATTTAAATAATTGTTTAAATTTAGAAATATAATTCTACAAAAAATTATTAATTTGTTTTAAACAATTTATTTTATAACCTGTCTCATCCTATATTTAAAATTTTTCCAATATTTAAAATACATAATAAATATGATAATGCTAAGCGCGCAGGCGCTAGAAAAAAAAATAGCGGAGTTGTCGTTTGTATAATAAAATTTTCTACCGAGTGTAATTCACATTTTACGTGATATTTTTTCACATGATACCCAGTATAATATTACGCGGTATAACCAAAAAAATTAGTCAGTCAAATGGAATATTATACTGAGTATATTACAAAAATAATTCTGTGTAATGTATAGTATGTTGGATGTTATATGAAATTTTTTTTCACCACACATATCACTGAGTATATTATGACAGGATATCTACTATCATATTGTTCTTTCCGTGCAGTATCTAATAAAACTTTCCCGTAACTCGAGATTATATCTTTTGACTTAATCATAATGGATGTAGGCTTGTAATCTGATGGTATTGCGCCTACAAAATATGTTTTTGAGGGTTTCCTCACTTCTAATTCTGGCTCTGGCGCTTCTGGGGCGACGCGTTTCCCCCTGATGTGCCTGGAGGGGGAAACGTTTGTCCGTTTCCCTGGTTTGCTTGTGCTACCTGAAGTCCAGCTTGTTTACCTAGGTCAAAACTTCTCTTACGACAAGCCTTTTCTACGTACCCAAAATTCTTACAGTAATTAGATTGCGTTTTTAGTATTATTATTTATTGTTATTATTATTATTATTATTATTATTATTATCATTATTATTATTATTATTTTTATAGTAATTACTGTTGTAGTTAGTATTATTTTTATTATTGTTTTTGTAGTAGTTATTTTTGTTATTTCCGATGTCTTCAGATTCATCGTTTTTTAAATATCTACGATTTTCTCTATTATGATTATTTCTCCTGCAAGAGTCGCAATATTTATTTGTCCCGTTTGGGTTCGTTTTGGGATTTCGGTATTTATTTTGTGAATCGTTTGTTGAATTAGTAGTTTGATTATTTTGTATGGCGTGACAGTCTGTATTGTTAAATGTTTTAAACATGTTATTCATATTAGTCATTGACTCTAATGTCTTGTAACAATTTTACCTGTTCAGGTTGGCCCCTAATCAATTGAAAAATTAACTAACAAAATTAACAACAACAATAATTATTAGGGCGCCACCAGGATTTTTAATCGCGGTTCCTGGAACCGGTCCAGAGCTGAGAAAATCTTATCTTAGGGTAGAGAGAGTGGAGGAAGGTTGCTGCTGAATAATAAATGATTAATTAACAATATATCGATATTTATTAACAATAACAATAACAAATTTAACAGTTTAAGTGCTCACTCACACACTATAATTAACTTATTATCTACGAAGCGGAGAATAACTGAGATATACGATATTTACAAACGAACCTTCCAACGACAATGCAATGACTAGATGGGCTTTTTCTAACAAACGGTCTCCCACACCTGTCCTAAAACTA